>APFE030445302.1:0-10025 GCA_000404065.3 Pinus taeda | reverse complement strand
GTCTCGGTTTTGAGATCCAGTGGGAAATCTCTGTGTATACGTGTTTTATGTGTTATGCTCTCACATTTTTATTTTTCCTGTGATTTAGAATTCGTATGCAGGTAATTTCTGTACGGGGTTAAAACCTACAATTGAGTAGGGGTCAGTTTAGTGACTTAAATGCTGCTAGAATCCAGTTGAAACATGATATCAATATTATTAAGTTGCACACTATATCTGGAAAAGGACTTTATTAGCCCAAGTAGGCTTATAGTTTCAGATCAGAAATGTCCATGAATATTGAGCATGGTAATGATGAATGCTTTATTTTATACTTTCATTTGAAGATGAAAAGAATATGGCGATATGGATAAGGTATATGTAAAGAAACCTTGAAGCTAGGACAAGGAGTGGATTTCACAACCATCTACAAGCTTGTCACTTAGATTTTTATGTGTAGACCCACTGGAAGGTTTTAGCCACTAGTGTCTGTTGAGGCCTTATAATGATTAGGGTATACTATGGGATAATTACATCCCTTTGGAGAATATATCAGATTATACTATCCCTATGATAAGGTTTCAGCTAGAGATTCAATAACAAAATCTTGAACAATATTTAACATCTTCAAGTAACAAAAATAAATTACCATGGTTGGTGACATGCATATCATATTTCTTTGGGCTAACAAGGTCTACAACCATCCTTTTTATAAATCCATGGAACTGGCATACAATATCTTAGGTCCACCTTTGTGTGTGTTTAATAATAGTATTTGATTTTAGATACCCAAATTCATGTACTCAATAGGAAGGACATACCCTTCAGCTTACAAGCACTCAAAGTTTCATGTTTTTCAAAAAATCTTATTTCTTAGTAGATGAGCATTAGTTAAACCAATGATCCAAGGCCTTTTACTTATAGATGCATCAAAATTACATGAAAAAAATCTTATAAACTAGGGAACTCAAAAGCACATAAGACAATGCGGAAATAACACGATAAGCACGAAACCATGACACAAAGATTTGATTACGGAGTTTGCCCAATTTGGTCTACATCTCTAGGACTTGCTCAATAGTGGGGAAGCCTTCATTCATTAAGTGGCATAAAAAGAGATAATAGTACAAGAAACATTCTTTACAATCCTTATATCTTCAAGCTGGAAGATAGACGAAGAATTGAGAGCCCACCTTCAGAAAAAGACAGTACCATCGACTTCCTGATGAAAAACCGTGAAAAAATGCCTATCCAAACACAAAATTTGGATTATAGGGCCTCCTGCGACTTCTCGAAACCTCCCTGTTGCTCAAGGGGAGGTCTCGGCCTGCTGCCAAGGTCAGGTCTGTTGCGATCTACTTCTCTGAACTATTCGGCTAGTCCTCTCTCCCTTGTTCCGACACAAAAGGGTATTTTATAAGCTTGGCGACAATCCCACAATACGAGGGAATGTTTAACAGAATAAACCAAGTTAAGCAGGAGGAACTGGGCTGAAATGATACATGGAAACAACCTTAAAATTATGGTTAAACCCCTTACAAACATGGCACGAAACTTCTGTTGTCACTCTAAAATCTCTCTAGGGTTTTCATGAAAGAAATGATAGAGGTAACCACAAACCTACCTTTGAGATCAAGAACTAACCTTCCTAATGCTCAAAGAAGGCTCTCTCTCTTTGATTTAACTTTACTGAGTTAATTGATTTTAGGCTAGTTATTTAAGCTTGATTTGGTTTTGATTTGATTTGGTGGTAGAATTAGTGATTCAGATGGATAGCTAAGTTTCTTTTTACGATTGGGCCATGGAGTCCAAATGTAAAGAAAAGAGGACTAAATCAAGTTCTAAAGATAGTGTTCACAGGGAAAGGTAGCTACGTAAATTCAGAGCTTTTAGACTGGATGGTGAAGTGGTTTTTCAATTAGGGTCAAGGAGCAGTTAAGAATTCCTCAAATCGGATAATGAAGGAAATGAAAGAGGTCAATTGAAACTAGGGAGAAATGAAAAATTCCCTACTCTGGATATCAGATGAAAACATTAAAATGAATAACCGTTCAAGACAGAGTGTACTTAAACAAATTCTAAAGTAAAATTGCAGTTATTTCATTTAAATTGGAAACACATGTATGTTTGTGAAATACTTAAGAAAATAACAATTTGACAAATGAAAGATACTTCATTGAAGTGGCTCAACACATGAATCCTGTAATGCGATACCTTTATTACTCAATCCAGTCTGTTGACTTGAATTTTTTTACAATAAACCCTCAGGTTTTCAAATCAATGTAATTATAGAAATGTTCAACAATCCACACTCTATACTTCAAATTATAAAGTATTTATACAAAAAATAGTTACAAAATATCCTAAACTATTTTAGGAATTTTTCAAGGAAAATAAATATCTCCATGCAAGAATATAGAGACATCTAGGAAACTAAAAGGCTAGTTGTCCCTTATTTTATTGATTTTGTTGTTTTATACTTTGATATTTTGCTACTTTCTCTCCTTTGTTGTTGCTCTATGTTGACTGTTCTTTTACTTTTCCTTTTGACTGATAGTCTTTCATTTGATACTCTTTGACTTAGATGATCTGTTGTTTTACTTTCACTGCTTTGTATTCACTATTTACCTTGCATTTCTACAGTAAATCGTTTAGCTTTTCCTAAGTCTCTGTATTTGGTAATTTAATATTTACCATTCTTCTGTAGACTTCATTAGCTTCTGTATATTTTGCAAAGGTGGGCTTGTTTATAAAGAGATGTTTTACCTCATGCTGGAGGTAAAAGAGGTTCTCAAAAGTGTGGTAAAGAACATTTCCTGTGGGCATCCCTTTCATGGAGGAACTACTGGCTTGTTCCTTTGCCACTTCTCTGATTCTCTTATCATAGTCTTCATGTAGCATTAACTTGTCATTAATTACCAGTGGATTAGGTAGACCTTTATGCCTCAAAGCATCAAATTTGACCATGAACCTACCTATAGCTAGCTCCATTGTTTGGCATTTGTCCTCAAGTTGCATCATCAGGTTCCTCTTGGTGATTACCTTCTTCACCTCTAGTATAGTGCTAGTTCTGTCAGCTATTCCAAGCTCCTGCAATTCATAATTATTTTTTGGGTTAAGAAACTAGATTATTCTAGAGGCTTCTTCTGGATTATTCCAAGTTCGGCCTGAACCCATTGAATTGCTTCAAGAACATCTTTGACTAAATCATTTTGTTCAAAGATCACCTATATAGATGGCCAAATATCATTGGCTGAGTCAATAATATTGGCCCATAAAAGTTGTTTAGCTTGGGCTAGTGGCTCTTTCGGTGTTAATTCTTTTTCCAGCTTCCCAATCTTTTCATTCAACCTATTTGTCTTATGAACTTCATTCTTATGCATAATTTGAGCCAATTTCTTCTCATCCTCTAGACTCTTGATTTTTTCCTTAAGTTTATTTATTTCAGTGGACTGGATGGACATATCCTCCATGGCTTTGACCAGTTTAGCTACTTGATGTCTAGGATGAGATGTTGTTGTTGTTGAACCTGTTGCTGATGTAGTTGATGTTGCAGCTGGAAGTGTTGTAGCTAGTGGAGCTGTTGGGGCCAATAAAGTTGCCAAAGTTGAAGGAACTGATGTAGTAATTGTAGGAATAGTAGTGGCAGTGGTTGTTTCAATGCTGACTTGTTTTGGCTGTATTAAATTGTCCAATTCATTCTCCATTTCTTTTAATTGAGAATTTAGCTGGAAAATGAGGTCCATCATTTCATCTTTCTAGATTTGGCTCCCTAGCACCTCCTTGGTCTGTGGATGTTCAGAAGGAGGAAACTTCAATTGCTTCTTCAGTGCAGAAATGTCTTCATTTTTCTTCTTTATGATATTTTCTGCAGCCTTGATGTCATTTGGATTATATCCAATCTCAATAACCAAGTCTTCTACTGACTTGATTCTGTTATCCTTTGCCTGTGAGGATGATTTCTCTAGCTTAAATTGTGTTGTGATGTTGTCTAAAGAATTTTGAAGTTTCTGGACACTCATGGCCTTGTTAGTCATTGTTGAGTAGATCATTTCCCCTGCTTGCTTATGAAATTCAATTTGATCAATAGGGTGAACATCCCTAGCCAAAACTTCAAATTCAGTCTTCATGTAGTCTGCTGATGACTTACGTTGCTTGACTGTAGACTGCAAAAATGTCATTTGCATTTTACCAATTTTAATGTAAAAAGTTGACATTAACCTATTCTGATTGCTAGGAGTTTTTTTGAAATATTGGGCATATGTTTTAGCCTTTAATGCCTCATTCCTTAATTTGATCTCTTTATACTTCTACTTTATGTCCTTTTCCTTATCTACTGGTTTGCTTGATGAAGAAACCTTTATGCTAAGTTGTTTTTGAATGCTTTGGGTATTAGAGGTGGAACGTTGATGAGTTTCCTCTCTTTGACAACTATTTCTCTATCAATGATTTTCTTTGACCACTGTTTCTCTATCAATGCTTTCTCTTCTTGCTCATTGATAGGATTTAGCTTGGGCTTCTTCTTGTACATGATTTCAAATCTATTATGTGTTATATCTATGCTTGAACAAGAACCTTCTTCCCTAGTCCTCTTTGTACTTTTGACTTGCAAGGCTGGAGTATGTAGAATGGAAATAGTATCCATCTGTTTCTCCATATCTATCAAGGTATTTTCCAACCACTTTGACTGGTTGACATATTTTTCAATGTCTACCTTGGACTCATGCGTAAAAGGGCTTAATTTGAATTTGAGCCTTAGTTTGTTTATGACTCCTAAAGGGTCATACTGCCATTTAAAATTTCTACTGGACTTCGTTTCTTGTAAACACTTCTCTGCTTCTTCTCCAGCCTCCTTGTTATTACAGATAAAAGGACCAATCTAGTTTTTTATCTTGAACTGTGTTTTCTTCCTAGATGATAAGAAATTCACATCATCTGAGTTTATAATCTGCTTGATATATTCTAATGCAAATATCCTCATGGGAAGATATTTGGGCAGATTATAAGGAGTGAGCCGACATCCATATATTCTAATTTCAGTGTGGTCTTGGTATAGATACTAGTCTCCTACTCTACTGTTTTTTGACAACTATAAAACTCTTTTTATCTCATCACTGATCCTAGGTTGATTGTTATTGGTTAGCATATTTACAATTGGATGCACAAAGGAATCAATGAACTCTTTGTAACTGAAAACAGTGGAATACTTTTGGATTAAGGGTGTCCAAAAGATGACTACTCTGGGATGGCCCTTAGTGTCCAACTTCTGGTATTGACTGGAAACCTATCTGATTGGAAATATAAGAACACGTGGAATAACACTGAAGAGTATTTTAATACTCTTTCATTTGGCAATCTGATCAATTGATCATGGATTCTATCTGCCAAGTAATGGGAAAAATTGAAAATTGCAGCTAGAGGCTTGCTTGGGACAAAAATAGAGAGGAAAGAAAGAATAGCCTCATTTACATGCTCATCTATGGTGTATCCTAGAATACAAGAGAGCATGCTCACAATTTGTCTAGCCCTCTCAGAGAAAATGGTAGCAGAGTATGGGGAATGTCTATAGGGGTATGAGACTCTTCTAGGATTAAAGTTTGAAAGATTTGAGTCTTCTTGCGAAGGTCCAGCTTCAAATAGAGTTCAATTAGGTATTCAATGTAAAATGGGGTTTCATTTGGGTTTGGCTAGATCTGCATCATTTGGTTTATTGACTCTGCATTGATTGTAAACAAAATCTGCTGGTTGGGAGAGACTATGGCTCTTTGCCTTGGGATATAACAATTTTGGCATAGATGGGTGATTTTATGGAACTGGTATACCTGTGGGAACAATAATTTGGGAAAATTGGATTCCCATAGATGAATGTCACCATTTTGGTTGAGGAATTTGTCTTTATTCCAACAGTGGAGTTTCAATAGATGGTTGGGGGAAGTTGTGTCTTTAATTTGGAAATCTCTGTCAGCTAATGGGAGGTGGTCAACATCTAGGTGAGAGGTTTACAGGGGTTTCTCAATTAGGATGCTATGGGAAGCCATAATTTGGTTTATTCTATTGAATTACTCTTTCTTTGGCTTTAGGAGTAGGGTTAGGAGTTCTGGAACAATGGGAAGGGTGAATACAATGTATAGAAAATGGATTTTGGATGCACGTTGGGGTTCTTTTAGCTTGGGAAGGTGTTTTAATTAATTTCAATTAATTAACATTTTATAATTACTGTGCAAAGTTTAAATAGAGGGCCGTCCTGGTCCTTTCAAGACTATATGGAAAAACGACGATTAGGTGCGCAGACAGGGTTCTGTGGTAGCAGCGAAGGTTTCTGAAGGTTGAATGGTCTTTCTGCTTGAAATTTGAAGTCTGTCGCGTCTTTTGGTTGAAGGTGAGGTTAAAATGGTTGAGCAGAGCTTCGGGGTTTAGAATTTGTTTGCAGAGGTGTTTGCAAGGAAATAACAGTAAAAAGAGTGAAAACGTGACTTTTTTGGTTTTTAACCGACATCGGTTAACCTTTGGGTGCGAAGTTAAAGTGTGAACAGTGGGTGGTTTCCATTTATGCGTGGAGGCGGTTTTACGGCATATCACACCACTTTTTAGTGATGGGTGGTATTTTCAGAGAGCACAAGATATAACGTGGGGATGCCATGTAGCAAAAAAGCACTTGGGCAAAACCGCAAATCTCGCGTGCTTTTGAGATTTTAACTATTGGATGGTGGGAGCACGTGATATGGATATGGGCCATCGGATCTGGAAGTGTTTGATCTAAGGGCTATCGCGCGACGGAGTTGCGAGGGGTGAGTGGAAAGTGGGCTCGGGTTTTAATAATGCGGTGGGTTTAATATATTTCAAAGGTTTAGTGAGCTTTGGGATTTATAAAATGGGGGGTTAAATGTATAAAACGGGATCATAGGTTAGAATAATGTAAGGGTTAAGTTAAAAAGGGTATCAAGGAGGGTTTTTTGGATGGGGCTTGATACATTATTCAAACTTAGGATAAGGGGTTTTAGTGGGTTTGTAAGGGGAAAAGGGAAATTAATAAGGGGGGAATGATTTTTAAAGGGTACTGTCTAGGGAAAGGTATGAAATAAAGGGTAAAAGGGTTAAAATGAAGGGAAATGGTTATTTTTACGATGGGACTGTGTTAAAATGAGACGAAGTGAAAGGGAAAGGTGCTTTGGAATCAAGAAGGGGAAATTAGTGAATGAAAAGTAATGATGGCGTAATGGAGGGAAACTTAGATATGTAAGGGTTTGAGTGAAATGAGGGGAAATTAGTGAATGGAATTTAGTATTTGGGCCTAAAGTCATATAGAACTTGTTTAGGGTAAATACCCAAAGTACTACACAACTTTTGTGAATGTCCTCTTTCCTTTAACAATTCCTCCTGCACATGAAACATAGGATTAAGCATAATGAAGGTGCATTTAAGCTTGCAACCTTGTGCACTCTAAAACCTCTTGTACCTACCCTTTATTTACCTTAGCATTTTCTCTTCATTCATTGGGTGCATTTGAGCTTGTTGGCCCTTGATTTCTTTTTCTTTCATAAGCAACCTATCTAATTCTAACCTTATATCTTCCAAGGGCTCAGGTTAAACTGATGAGCTCCTTATTATTCTCTACCTAACTACTGATATGCCAAGATTAAACAATTTGGCTAGACCTTTATTTCTCTATCTATTAGCATGAGTGAATCAAAATTAAACTATTTGACCATCATGGATTGTGGCATTTTTGACAAGCTACGCCCAATCTTACTTTTGCAAGTCAAAGTAAAAAGTAGTGGCATTTGAATTTGCATCACTTTCAAAATCTATTTTAATCTCTTTTTGGTGGGGTTCATATTTTATTTTCTTTTTTATCCTTTGATTTTTCTTTTAGGACTTACCCTCTTTACAATTTTTTTAATTTTTAATATAGGAAAACTTTTTGCAAAAAGCAAAAGTATGTACAATATTACAAGACTAATCATAGCTAACTCAAAAATATGAATCCTATTATTATAGGACCCTAACAACTTCTTCAAATGCACGTGGAAACCGACGGCTTTTACTATCAGTGTTTCCAACCATCGACGGACGGTCCCAAGCCTAAAAAATCTGGCACTTTGCGATACAACAAACCTACCATGGCTATAAATCACAATGTATAAGACATCGCATCCGGCAGTCCCCATCACAAATCGCAATCGACACTTCCCTCGACAGATATCAAAGTCCATAAACTACGATAATAGCATACCCATCGGGCTATGAAATATAATGTATAACATATCACGTATGGAACCCTATTACACATAACTGGGATTATTGTTGAGGTCACTTTGCAAAATATAGCCCCTTCTGTGATTGCGATATGCGATATATTGCATCACAACTAGGCTCTATTGGGGGCCGATTTTCCTTAAGTCGCTTCTTCCTCTTGCTGCGATATGTGATATGCGGGACCAATGGCAACCTGCCACTTGACGCTTCCCCATTTGATGAGACTTTTTCCATGCCATCTCCTCTTATCACCTGGACAAGTCAAACTTGAACTTTGACTTTCCATAACTTCTTCATATGAACTCAGATTTGAGCGTCGTTCACACCATTGGAATCAGGATGACGAGAAGTTCAATACGATGTAAAGTTTATCTATATTCTACCACTTTGAGTTTTGAGCCTTTTACCATGCCGCTGGTACTTTCTAAAGATCTACCTGGATCAATCCTCCCCTCTAAGAGCTTTTGGACCACCAAAAGCCCTTTCAGTCAATTGGAAAGTGAGGAAGTTTCTCCCTCAATTTTTTCTTTCTCCATCCATTGAGGTTTACTCGGATGCATTCCTTCAAAGCCCAAATGAATGTACTCCACCAAAAGCATTAACAAATCTAGCACACCACTGTTGTCCTCAGCAAAACACACTTTCAACCATCTGCATGCAAAACTAGTACATCCTTTGTAATCATATACAAACCATACATGACTCAAACAACCCCTAACTTGCCAAGAGTTTATAGCACACACTCTTTGGTCAAGAATTACATAATAAAAACCAATACCTCAACTACTCATAAGAAAAGGCCACAAACATCATCATTGCATTTTGAAGCAATGGAAAACAAATCATCACTTGTACATTTATTTGCAATGCATGATTTACAAACCATGGCCATAACAAGCTACTATATCTAAAAAAACCATATTTTACTTAGTAAAGAAGACCACCTTGAATGTGGTGGATTAATTTGTTGAACATTTTCACTTGTTGGCTTCTTTATCGATGCTTTCTCGGCATGAAACATGTCTCCCTGGTATCCAACCTTGTTGCAATGACTACAATGATTTTTTTGTCATACAAACTTTCTGGGTCATCTTGGAGCGCTTTCCCCTCATGTGCCTCTAATAAGTGTTCATGGATTCATCACTGTCACTGGAATGTGCTGAGGTGCCCTCATCATCTATCGTTGGTGGGTTGCTGGCTGTTTTGCAGCATTCCCAAACTTCCTTCCTGTTATACCCTAGTCCTACATGACGAGGCAATTAATCCACTTTGATGGGGTTCATGATGCCATTTCCATTAATGTCGAGGCCCTTCCCCTGATACCCCATTTTCTTCAACATTTTCGATCCGATACCTGTAGTATGTTTTTCAAAAACAGTGAAATCGTCATCAAGAAAGGTACATGAAGCCAAAGAGTCACTTTTTACCTTGAGGTGTGTTGGGCTTCAAAATTGTCATACATTACCATACATTTTTCACCTATGCTTCCATTATACCACTCACTATTCACCACATTGTCACTCCATTTTCCTTATTATTCACCATTAATGGGTCTCATTTATATTTTCCAAATATTATTTATTTTTAAGCATTTTTGAGAGAAATTCTTGATTAAATATTAGAAAATAATATATTTTACTTTATATATGGAAAGTGGGTTGTTTTTGTGACATGTGTAGGTTCTAAGGAAGCTTCCAAGACACCTTTATGTGGCCTTGAAGGATCAAATTCGAATTTGAGAAGATAAACCTCATGGAGAAGATCAAGGACAAAAGGGGGTTATGTGTCTA
>APFE030445283.1:4382-34626 GCA_000404065.3 Pinus taeda | reverse complement strand
TATTGTAACATTGAAAGGAATATAATGAAAAATCAAGCTGGTAGTCCCGGTTTTGGGATCCAGTGGGAAATCTCTGTGTATATGTGTTTTATGTGTTATGCTCTCGCATTTTTATTTTTCCTGTGATTTAGAATTCATATGCAGGTAATTTCTCTATGGGGTTAAAACCTACATTTGGTATCAGAGCCAAGTTCACTTCAAGGGGATGCCTTTGTTGCTGATGGGTTTCACTCAGGCCTGTGGTAGACCCTGTTCAGTGGGATATCTGCGAGATCGATTCTGGTGGTGAAAGAAGATGGCGAGCAACGGAAAGATAGAGATTGAGAAGTCCAGTCAATAGTTGAGATTGATAATTGATGTTGCTCAGTCAATAGTTGTAGTCCTCGGATAGATATTTCTAACGAGGTATTATGCACATCAAACAAAGATCATATGCCAAAGTTACGACCCCAGGAGGTTGATGTACCAATTTACCCAAACGGGGCCCACAGTTTGTCGTTTAATCTCCTAGGGTTAGGTTTTGGATTTTTATGGTTTTCCATTGTTTCTTAACAATAAATATGCCTTCAAACCTCATTGTAACATAGTTCAGAGGCATGTACACACCACATATCTTCTCAGAGATAAGCTACCATTGCCCTAGCTAGTTTATGCCCATTTTTGTTTGTAAGCATATTTCAGTATTTTACATTAATGAAATGACGTATTATTTGTGCTGCATCTCTATATGTATCGTTATATCTATAATTTGTTGCATTCCTGTTTAAATCTGAATCATTGGTATATATCGAAAACATGTTTCAAATCGCAATCAATTAGTCGAAGAATGTAAGGCTCCATTTTAAGCATGTTGCACATAAGGTAAAGATTCATCCCACAACGTAGGATGTTTATTTCATAACCTCGGAGAATATGTATGACTATTTTGTTCACCATTTCTATCTATCCATCGGTCCATGGATGAAAATTTGTGTTCTTCTTCAAATTTGTGTCAATGAGTCCCCACAAAGTGGACCAAAAATCTCTTACAAAACGAGTGTCTTGATCAGAAGTAATGGAAGTAGGTAACTCAAATGAACCCATACCTGTTCGAAGTAAATCTTTGTAGATTGTTCAATTGTCACTTGATTTTTGCATGAAAGAAGGATGAAGATCTTCTTGAATCTGTTAACCACAACATACATGTAATCATGCCCTCTCCCGGATATAGGAAGTCCTCCAACAAAATCCATGTAAATGTTGTCCCATAGTTGCAAAGGAATTGGAAGTGGCATGTACAAACCGGTATTTCGATTACTTGGCTTATTGCTCGAATACATAACACATCCTTTAATGTACTTAACAACTGTTTCATACATGCAAGACTAGTAACAATACCTTTTGATTTGTGCCATTGTTTTTCTTACTCCAAAATGTCCTAAAATGCGAGAAGAATGTGCTTCTTGAATGACAAGAACTCTTTCTTTATGTGGTATGCACAACTTACCCAGATGATATAAAAACCTGTCATGAATATGATAATTTACTTCTTCCACCTGAGCACCATGAGTTAGTGAATCATAAATATCTTTGAAATCAACATCTATACTATATTGTTCTATATACCTTTCATGTTTTAAAGAACTATTCTGCAACACTACTAAAGCAATCAAAGATGGTTTAGACAACATATCATCTATTTTGTTTGTGACACCTTTCTGTACTTAATTACTAAGTGAAATTCCTGAAGAAATCCCATCCATCTGTAACGACAAGATTGTTGCAACTTAGTTTGAGACTGAACGAACTAAAGTGATTGATGATCTATGTGAATCACTATTTCCTTACCCATTAAATAATGTTTCCATTTCTTAACACTTTTAACCAAAGAAAATAGTTCTTTATCATATGTTGAAAAATTCATTACTGCCTTAGAAAAAGTTTCAGAATGAAAACAAATTGGTTTCCCTTTTTGAAGTAAGACTGCACCCATTGCATAACCACTAGCATCTGTTTCAATTTTGAATGGTTGTTGAAGATCCGGTAAATCTAAGATTGTTGTTGTGACAAGTTTTTGCTTAAGTGTATCAAAAGAGTTTTTTGTTATCCTCCCCACTGAAAGGGAAATTTAGAACCTGTTAAAGCATGTAACATTGATGAAATCAAATAAAACTAAGCAATAAATTTCCTCCAATACTAAATTGCACCTATGAAACTTCTAACTTCAGTCACATTCTGTGGTCTTGGCCATTTAACAATCACATCAATTTTAGGTGGATCTATTTCAAACTTATAACTCCAACTATGTAACCAAGATAATTCAGTGAAGTTTTCCTAAACCCACATTTGTAAAGTTTAAGATACAATTTTCCCCTATCCAACACTTCAAAAACCTGCTTAACATGCCTAAAATGCTCTTCCATACTTGAACTGAAAATCAGAATATCATCTAAGTAGATTATGAAAAATTTATCAATGTATGGGCGAAATACATCATTTATAACCCACACGAAAGTTGTTGGTGCATTACACAACCCAAAAGGCATTACTAACCATTCAAATAGTCCCTGCCTAGTTTTGAATGCAGTTTTCCAGATGTCATTTTCTGCTATGCGAATTGATGATACCCTCTTAACAAATCTAACTTAGTGAAATAAATAACAATTTTTAGTTGATTGAGTAAATCATCTATCGTAGGAAAAGGATACATATTTTTAATTGTGGTTTTGTTTAAGGCCATAAAGACGATACACATTCTACATGTCCCATCTTTCTTAGGAACCAAAATTAAAGGTGAACCACAAGGAGATGAACTGGGTCAAATGAAACCTTTTTCAATCAATTCCTGGATTTGTTTCCTTATTTATTCATTCTCTATAACTGACATGTGATACATTCGGATATTAGGAAGAGGGGCATCAGACACCAATTGTATCTCATGTTGTATTTATTGCTTAGGAGGAAGATGTTTTGGTTCTTTAAAAATATTTTGAAAAGAATCTACCATTTTAACTAATATATCTTTAAAATGAGGTTCACTACTTGAAAAAGCATCATGTTGATATTTATGTTGTTCTTTTACAACCATGAGTACATATCTCTTACTTGAACTTATTAATCACTTCATTTGATTAACTGAAACTAAATCAAAGTGTGATTTGAGTTTATGTGCCCTGACAATATATTCAATCCCATCTTTCTTAAGGTGATATTTATGCTCTTTCCTATGAAACATTGTATCACGATCATAGATATAAGGACTTCCTAGAAGTACTCCACATATGTCTACTGGAATCACATCTAAATCCACTTCATCAATGTAATTAGTTTTTATGACAAATTTTAACCGACACTCCTTTGTGACATTAATCTGAGTTTATTTATTTAGCCAACCTAATGGGTCTGGTCTTAGATAATTATGTCTCTCCAAACCCAATTTCTTAACTAAACCTTTAGATATTAAATTTTTCTGTGATCCACTGTCAAATAATGTATCTATTTTCTTGTGCTTAGAAGTTATCCTTATATGAAATAATTCAACCCTTTTATCCTCATTCAAATGATTTATGTTTGAAGAAGATGTAGAAGTACTAGAACTTGAACCAGTGTCAGAAGTTTTACCTGTCGAAACCATTGCGGTTATTTTCCTTTCATCACTTGAGTCGGAGCCTAAATCTTATTGGATTGTTGCATTAGCCTTCTTTTCACCTTTCTTCTTCTAGAACTTCTTTTGTCTGATTTTTGGGTGAAGTTTCCAACATTTGGAATAATCATGTCCAATCCTCTGGTAATGAGTACAAGTAGGCATTTCACTTTCCTTCTGAGCTGTCGTTGATATCTTTCCCTTCAAATTACTCTTCCTCTTGTTATCTCTGGATTCCTTGATTTCCAACTTCTTGGATGGTTTATATGAAAACTTGGATAGTCTTCCACCTGATTCAATATGTATGGCTTGAACACACACTACATCAAAGTCAGCAGGATTAAACATCAGTAATTTATGCTGCAAATATGAACGTAAACTTCCAATGTACTTTAATAAGGTTTCACATGTATATAATGGAATACCAAGTGCCAAATCTTTCTTCCTAAACTCCTGAGTAAACTCTTGAACATTCTACCCTTTACCTTGCCTCAAACGATGCCAACCAATAACAGCTTGTTTCATCTATCCCAAAGGATAGAATTGTTTCCTGAGAGATTTTAAAAACTTATACCATGAAGAGATGACTTTACCTTTCCACTTTAAATCTATTTGAGTTTTCCTTTCCCACCAGATTAAAGTTTCCCCCCCCATTCTAAGTGTAGCTAACTGAATTTTCGTTTTATCATTAGAAATGTTTGAAATATGACAATACACTTCTAACTTCTTAATCCATTTATCTAACTTTTCAGGATTCATTTTACCACCATAAACAGGTAGCTCAAATTTTACATCAAGTTTCAAAAGAGATGATTTCTTAGGCTTCTTTTCTATTTTAGAATCTTAATTGGAAGAAGAAGAAGATGATGATGATGATGGAGATGATTGAGGAGAATAAGGTTTATTAGCCTTGCATTTTCCCTTTTTCTTCTTCAATGTATTTGAAGAAGAAGCTACGTCTCTCACCTTCTTATCTTCATAGACTTCTCCCAACATCTGTTGCATGCTCACAAACACTTTCTGAAACTGTTCCTTGCTCATCTTCACTTCATGAGTTTCACCTGCATCAGATCCTATCATTGTCTATTTATGAGCAAGTTTTCACTTTGCAATTTCTGGATTGAACTCCTCAAGTTTTCCTTCTCCACGTCGCGACCTTGACCTGGTTAATGTTCACTGGAAAATATTCTACAAAAAGCAACCCGCTCTGATACCAAATTATATGATCTAATATTGATCATAAACTAAACTGAAGTAGAATTGATTATTTGCCAATAATGAGTTGAGTGTTAAACTTAAGTGTTGAATGTGGGAGACTAAAGGAAAGCATTTGATTTAAGACTTAATCAAAAACTTAAGAAACATAATTAAACATGAATTTTCAAAAAAACAAATATAGAAGACATCAAACATTGATTACGGAGTTTGTCCCTAATGGACTATGTTTCTTGGTCCACTTTCACAATGGGCACCTGCTTTATTAGGATTGATTGAAAGATGTCTTTTACATAGAAAAACACACTAAATGTGCACATATGAACTTCTGGTATTTTTCAACAAAAATATCTCTCTCCTAGCTTTCCAATGCCTATCTCGATTCCTAATTCCGTCTCCGGACAACCAAGATACACTAAAAATAAGAGCTACCTCTCTAACTCAGAATCTATAAAAAAGTCTCAAAATAACTCTCCTTTTCTTCTCCATGAAAAAAAAGATGAATTTATAAGTTTGTAAGGTTCACTAGAACTTCCTGATGCTAAAATTAGGCATGAATGTGCTCCTTTAAGCATGGAATGTCTCGATCTTGTTACAAGAGGACACCTTAGGATAAGGTTACATGGCAGTTGAATTAATTTTAAAAAAAAACCACAACAAAAACCCAAATTACACTTTGGTCATAAAAATCCCATTGGCGGTCAAGCTAACTACTCGGAATTGGAACTGAGGCATGTGATTGGGTGGTCTAACTGTAATCCACCACCTAGTGGAACAATTCGTCGATTCCGTTTTGTTGGCAGTGATTGTGCATTTGACAATGTACAATTGCTGATGGTCGCAGCTTCCACCTCGCTATTCACGATGCAGGAAACAACCTGTTCATATGTTTTGCAAACCTCGATGGTCATACCCTCCGCTGTGTTATTCTCCCCTTGTGGTTAACTGTGTTGTTTCTACTGCGTTCACATGTCTAATGTATCGGATGTGATTTAAGTCCATGGTTAGCTGTATTGGCATTGCATTAAAGTTTTTTTTTAATACATGGTCTGAATGGGTTTTAAAATTAGGATTAGATCTTTAGTTTTTTAGCATACTTTTATTACATTAGTTCAGTGCCAAGGTTTAACACTAGGTTTCAACCTTATTAAAAATAACCCATTAGAAAAAAATGTCATATTGTGACATTAACCGGGACCATAATAAAAACACCATGAAGAAGTAACCAACACCCAACACTTAAGAACACACGTGAAGCTGACGAAACTGAAGATGAACTGGACTCCCTCCACAAACTTGGCTAACAACATCCTTTTAGATCATGCGTAAATGAACCAAATAACATTGAATATAAAATATAGATAATAAAAATTGTAGAGGTTACTTTATTGAATTTGATTGGCCCCTACACAAGGGTTTAAGAAGGAAACTTAAAAAATACTATGATAGAAAATATGAATATGTAAATTTGTCATCAACATAATATTTCAAAAATTGACACACATTTCAAAGAAGATCAAGTTATTCAAGAATATAACTTACTTAATAAGAATGAATAACTCCTTTGGGCTAGCCATTTTCTTAAATAAGTTTTTATATTAATCATTTGTTCAAACATTTCTTGATCGAAGGGCTTGTGTCTTTAGGATTCCTATAATTAGGGTCCTTAATTCTATGGTCAAATAGGGCTTATAAGGCACAAATGTCACCAAATTTCATCAAATGTGGGCCTCATGATACTAACATGGGGAGGCTCATTGCCATTTCTTATCAGTTTCAACATCCATGGATAATGGTTGAGTTTTCTTGGTGCTTAGTTGTTGACGGATCGTACCTAGATAATAGGAGATTTGTTTCATTTTAGTAATCATTACTAAGTTTCATATTCTGTGTTGGTTACCCTCTAGTTAGACATTGAGTGCTCTATAATTTTAGTTGGAATCATCTTTTGGGATGACCTCTTGTCAAAAACTTACTTTCCATGGGACATATGTGTGGCATGATGAATGCATATTTGATGGTTGATGATGAGTAATCCTTATTTGATATGATCTTTATGTGATAAGGGTGCCATGATGTGTTTATGTTTTACTTTGACCATTAAGAGATTGTCTTCTAGATTCACCATCCCCTTGTGTTTTCTCCTATTAGTGATTGAATATGGTGGTCCCAGATTATATGTGAATGTATAGGAGTGAGTACTAATATTTCTTAATATTAGCACTATATATTCTTGATAATGAATATGAAGCATTCGTAATTATTGGATGATGGTTAGTATGATTAGTAATTTATATTCTGGTTGATATATATGCTTGTTGAAAATGTAAATGCCTATAAATGTGTTGATGATTTAGATAATAATGATAATATTACCTTAAGATTTGGTATTCTTAAAAACTTCTATGAAGTAATGATTCCATTTGATCATTATTTACCATGATTTACCATTTTTATGAGATGATTGATGATGTATACATGAATCGATACCTTTCCTTTTATGCTTATTATAATGATTTATGATATATGTATGTTTTGGTATAATCTATACATGTACAAGTAGATGTCCTGCCATTATACATTTCAAAATCTTGTGACATGGATTATGATTATGATGGTGTTACCTATGCATGAATATATTACATGGACTAACCTAACAAGTTTAGACCATGGTGGACAATGAGAACCCACACTCAATGGAAGGGCTCTTAGGTTCAATAAGAATGTAACACCCCCTCCTCCCAGGTCTACCCAAGAAACCATCCAGTCAAGGTAAACATGTCATGAGAGAGGCCATTATAAGGGATTCAACCTCCTTTGTGATCTTAAGGAAATGGAATCGATGGAACACATGAATCAAACCCATCCACATCAGAAACAATACCCTCATTAGACATGTCAGCCACTCAAACATCCTTCCCCCATGTCCCATTGATGTCTTAAGCATTTTAACCCTTGTTCACACTCATGTTATAGGAATGACAGTGTCCAAAACCCCAGAGTCTCTCTCACAAGCCTATGTGTCAGCATCCATGAACTCTTCTCAGTAGACCTATGCGAGCATCCCCAGCATTTGAGCCACTTTTCTAGTCTAGAATCTAGGCCTCTTCCCAGAACTTGTTACAACCTCCATAATCCATCAAAGACATGATAAAAATACTATTAATCAAACCCAACCTCAGGATTAGCCCTAAGCATCCCCAACTGGGATTGAAATTATGTCAAATACTTGGCATCAAGGCAACCTACAGGTCTAAGATACAATATAGATCATGAATAACTAAAATCACTTATGAAACATAACTAGAAGGATCACCACCTTCTCCATTGAACTATTATAACCTCAATTAGGTCTCGCATCCATCATTTAACAATTACAAGTAAATACATGAATTAACCATGACATGAACCAATCATATAACCATGCTTACAATGAGCATAAAACCATATAAATATCATAGATATGATAGCCATCAAATCCACATTAAAACAAGTGAAAAATTAAGAGAACTTAGCTTTTATTAATCATAGGAAAATCCGACCAGGTTCGAGACTTCCACGTAACCCCTGACCATAGACATGGTTGAACCAAATCTTTCTTTCAGCTAGTCACCCCCTGCCATATTCTAAGAATGAATGTGGGATCTCATAGGAAAACCAATCCAAGAATAATAAAGGGAATCCAGAGGTTAGACCACCTCCGCCCTCATTAAACCGTGATCACACCAAAACTGGTGCTCCGATCACAATTGAACTAAACTTGGATTTTCCAAGATTTTCCTTCATTTTCCTCCTCACATGCAACCTGTGAACTTTCACCTCCCTTTTCTCCTAATTTCCATTATTTTCATAAATAAATGTGCCAAAAATGTCATTTTTCCTTTCCAAAGCCTTATTAATTTCCTTTTCCAATTTCCTTATCCATAATAAACTGATGAACACCCACACTAGGATGTCTTTCCCAACATTCAGCTTGGAATAAGTGTCCCTTAACTGTGGTCTTATTTTTCCTTTATTAACTCTTATTACATGAAATTTTTACGAGGACTATTACAGAACCCTTCCCCTTAGGGCACACCATCCTCAGTGTTAAACCACACCAAGACATCAACAAAACTGTTGAAGAGAAAACATATTTCCCATGGAGCTTTATAACTTAGCTCATTGCAGTATTTACAATGAAAGACCTACTCAAAAGCAAAACATCATCACAACATGAAAAAATAACAAACCATACTACTTATTGGAGCTTTATAACTTAGCTCATGGACTTATTTACATCCATATACATATATACATATACCAGAACATTAGCAAAACATATGCCAAACATATACCAACATCAAACCAAAATTGCTTTGCTTCAACTAGCAAACAATGAAGGATATGGGGCCCACATCTGATCCACCATCTCCCATGCAACTTCTTCATGCCCAAATTGCTTCCACTACACTTTAACTTTCTCTATTGCTCTATTCGTGAGCATGATATATTTCTATCACAATATGCACTCAACCTTTAGCTAGAACTCTCCTTCTTTCTCCACCTTCAATACAAACCAATCAATAACATGATAACCATTGTTTATATACTCCTTAAGCAATGAAATATAGAAAACACCATGGACTTTCACTGTTGGAGGCAGTGCAAGTTGATATGTCACTAGTCCAATCCTCTCAAGGATCTCGAAAGGCCCGCAATATCGTGGTGCCAACTTGGCACATGAACCAATCCTCAAAGAGATTTTCTTGGCATTAATGCACAAATACACATGTTCCCCAACCTAAAAATCCTTGAATACCCTATGTTGATTTGCATAACTATTTTTTCTATCATGTGTTGCCTTTATATTCTTCTTTATAAATTTCATTTCCTGCTTTGATCAAATAAGTACCTTGTTCACTCGATCACTCCAGTTGATGGGAGTGTTACAACTCCGTCCATATAATGCCTCAAAAGGAATCATCCTCAATGAATCCTGACAACCATTATTATATTCGAACTCAACCAATGTAAGATAGTCCTCCCATTTCCTCTGTTAGTGCATCACATACATCCTCAACATATCCTCCAAGATCCTGTTGACCCTCTCTATTTGTCCATCTGCCTGTGGATGATAAGTTGTATTGAAGGCCAACTCTGTACCCAAACCTACAAATATCTCCTTTAAAAACTTGGAAGTCAACTTTGCATCCTTGTTTCATACAATATTCTTCATAATGCCATGTAGTCTCACTATCTCTCTCATGAACACCTGTGATACCTCACTAGTTGAATATGTGGTCTTCACTAGAATGAAGTGAGATACCTTGCTCAACATATCAACCATGACTATAATAGAGTCATGCCTCCTCGTTCTCCTTGGAAGACCTGTAATGAAATCCATGGAAATGACCTCCCATTTCCATTTTGGAATTCTTATAGGCTGCAGTAAACCACCTAGATCCTTACATTTTTCCTTTACCTACTGACAATCTAAACATCTAGCCATGAACTCTACCACTTCCTTAATGAGATTCAGCCAATAATTGAACTTCTCAATGCCATCAATGTATTTTGATATCATAGATAACCTGAGTATGGATTGACGTGAAACTCCCTTATGATAATCTTCTTGATCTCACTGTAATTCAACACATAGATCTTGTCCCTAAATCTCACAATACCATCGGTCGTTAGATGATAATCTACATCCTAATCACTTGTACCTGTGCATGATCTCCATGTACTTTTCATCTCGTTTTACACTCCGCAAGATCCTATCCTGTAACTTTGTCCCATAAGAGATCATAGTTGTTTTATGATTTACATGTAGCTTCCTTCTAAGAGCATATGCAACCTTGTTCACCTTCCCTTTGATGTATCTGATCTAGATTTTGAAACTCACTAAGGCTGGCTAAGTATGTAGCTTACTTGGTATTTAGATTCGAACGATCAAATAAATACCTCAACCCAATGTGATCTCTCACCAATGTCAATCTCATACCCTGAAGGTTGTGTCTCCATATCTTAAATGCATGTATAATTGCTGCTAGCTCAAGGTCATGCATAAATTTTTTTTATTCATGCTCATTCAATTTCGGTGACTCATAGCACACTACTTATCCTTATTGCATGATAACTGCACCAAGTCCTCTCTTGCAAGAATCTGTACACACTACAAACTCCTTGTCTGAATCCACAATCTTTAGCAATGGTGCATGTGTCAACAACTACTTAAGTTGCTCAAAATTAGCCTCACATTCTTATGTCCATTCGAAGTTTTCACCTTTTCATTGAAATGATGTGATAGGATATGCAATGCATGAGAAGTTCTTGATGAACCTCCTGTAGTAACCTGCCAATCCCATGAATGATCTCACCTCATCCACATTCTTAGGAGCTTCCATTCCATGATGACCCTTATCTTTTCTCGGTCCATTGCTATGTCATCCTGGGAGACAACGTTCCCCAAGTAATGTACCTCAGCGTGAAAGAAGATACATTTGCTAAGTTTAGCATACAATTGATGCTCTCTTAGCAATCTCAACACTACTACTAAATTCTTGGCATGTTCTTCCTCATTTTTAGAATAAACCAATATGTGAATACAATAAAAAACGTGTCCTAATAAGGATGCAACACATTATTCATCAAACACATAAATGTAGCTAGAGCATTAGTTAAACCGAATGGAGCAACAAAAAACTCATAATGCCCATACCTAGACTTGAATGCAGTCTTGAATATATCATCTTCCTTGATGTGTACCTGATGGTATCCTAATCTAAGTTTGATCTTAGAGAACAATGATGCTCCCTTCAACTGACCAAACAAACCATCAATCCTCGGCAATGGGTACTTGTTCTTAATCGTTACCTTGTTCAATTGTCTGTAGTCAATGCACAATATGAGAGTACCATCTTTCTTCTTTACAAAAAACACTCGTGCACCCCAAGGCGATACACTTGGCCTAATGTATCCCTTTTCAAGCGTCACCTTTAACTACAACTTCAACTCTACCAGCTCAAGTGTGCTCATCCAGTAAGGTACATTTGATGTTGGAATTGACCGTGGCACAAACTCGATAGAAAATTATACCTCCCTGTGAGATGGAAACTCTATAATGTCCTAAGGGAATACATCCTAAAATTGATATAGAACTGGATCATCTTAAATCTAGGAATCCTTTATCATAAGAAATGTGCACTGCAAACATCACACAAACCTTTCTGCAACTACGCTTAGCCTGCATAGGGGCAACCATCCTCACTGATGTAGGCTTCTTCTTCCCCTGCAAAGTCCTCTTTTCCCTACTATCATCCACACACTCAATGGCCTTGTTGAAGTA
Organism: Pinus taeda; assembly: GCA_000404065.3. NCBI lineage: Eukaryota > Viridiplantae > Streptophyta > Pinopsida > Pinales > Pinaceae > Pinus > Pinus taeda. The sequence goes on along the minus strand of APFE030445283.1, from coordinate 22,459 downwards.
ATCCACTTTGGTTCGGTGAAGGTATAGCCAATCCATACCCAAAATCATATCATACGATCCTAATGGAAATACATTCAAATGTGTTGTTGTAGCCATACCATTTAATTGAAATGTGCAAGCTCTTACCCAATGGTGAACTCGCTTATTTGTACCTGTAGCCATCTGTACCAACCAATATTATGCATGCACTTATTTTCTTAAACCACATTTATCCACCAAGTATTAATATAACTATATTTAGATCTAGGACAATCAAAAATATAAATAACTTGATCACAAATCTTACTGTCCATCTCGATGATGAATGCTTGATGATTTGCCTACATGTTGTCCATAACTACATAGACCCAAGGAATGTTATGACCATCATTACCAACTTTGATATTGTGGACAATCCCTCTTATGATGATCCTTACCACATATCCAACACTGTAATGGTTCGCTACCACCACCTCTAGTCTACTGCTCTCCATGTCCCTTCTCAGTTGTATTGAATCTCTTGTACAGAACTACATTTCCTTTCTCAGTTTCATCTTGAGGTCTTCCTCTCTTTGGCGGTCATTTTACTTTAGCTTTCTCATTTCTTTTCAAGTCATGCTTAGGCTCCACTTCGTGCTTCGATTACTCATAACAATGCTTCAACTTTTGGTTGGCCTCCTCTAACAATCTAGGCTCATCGAACTCAATCTTGTCTTTTTATGCTACTGGAAGTCCATTGATGAATACCTTAACCTTGGCCTTCTCCTCTGTGAGGTAAGGCACATATCTCAAAAACTCCAAAAATATGCTAGTATACTCCTCATATGTTATAGAACCCATCCAAAAATCATAAAACTCCTTAGCCCTATCATCATAGTACCTCTATGACAAGTACTTCTTCTTGAAGAGACTTTTAAATGCATGCCAAGTCAAATCTTCCTCATGTATACCTTTGACATTCTTCAAATCTTCCCACCAAATATCCGCTTTACCTTTAATACTAAAAGTGGTTATCTTTGCTTTTATGTTTTTTGAATAATCATGCAATTGGAATAATTTATTCATACCCAGCAACCATGGCTCTGCATCACGTGATTTATTCATATCTCCATCAAAGCTAGGTGGTTTTTACTTCTTAAACTCATTTGGAAAGTATCCTTTAGAGCTCCTCATGTAAGGGTGATAACGTTGATGATCATGATGCTTGTGAGAACTAGAACTAGAATAGTACCTGTATCTATAGCCTCTCCTATTCAGAGTATCCAACAACCTGCCATCTCTCACCATGTCAGATCTATATGACCTAGGTCTACCAGGATACCTACTTTCATATTCCCCATTAGTTTTTTCCTCCTGCTCATGGTTGATCCAAAGTGGTCCATGTCGCTGCAATTCTGGAAAACTCTAAAGTAGTATTGCATTAGCCTCTTCTTGTTTCTCTTGTGCCTCCATGATTTTGTCATTGTCAGCCTTACAACTCCTTATCTCTTCCTTCAAGATTCTCAATGTTTCTTCCAGGTAAGAAGAGTTCCCCATGCCACACTTCCCTTCTCATTCATAGGGATATTCTATGTAGTCTACCACCTTGCTAGCTATTTCACCTCTTTCCTACAAGGCATACTATGTCAGCCAAACCAAATCACAATAAACAAATGTACCTTAGCATAATTTGAGGAGGATACCTTGTCTGTAATGTCATCAAATTAGTGTGATACATTTATAAAATAGACATAATAGCATATATACATATCTTGAATAAGCACATAAACATCATTCTAGTTAGGGTCCAGTCATTAATGTAAGGCCATATCAACAATGCATGATATGACCTCATGCATGAAAATAACCATCACTCCATTGTACACATTGCCACATGCACCTATCAACATGCATAAGCAATGCCTAATCAACTACACATATGCATAGACACATGTAGTCAAGCATAAGCGATCAAGTCTTGTAACCAACGTACAAGACTGATGCATGTAATCAAGCAAACAAGAATGCAACCTAACATACAACGATGTAACCAACCATATACTCCTGACGATGCATTCCATAAAGTCAACATCAAGTTCCTCATGATAACCTAACTACAACCATGATCAACAAAGTGAAATGCAACAAGCACATGGAATGCAAGTGTAAGACACAGACATGTAAATGACGTGCATGTATAACCAACACATTCACCCAAGGAGAGCGTAACCACACTCTGATACCAATCCGTAACACCCCCTCCTCTGAAGTCTACCCAAGAAACTCTCGAGTTGGGGTAAACATGCGACGCGAGAGGCCACTATAAGGGATTCAACCTCCTTGGTGACCTTAAGGAAATGGAACAATAGAACACATCAGTCAAACCCATCCACATTAGCAACAATACCCTTAGGAGACATGTCATCCACTCAAACATTTTTCCCCTAGGTCCCACTAATTTTTTAAGTCTTTTAACCCCTAGTTTCTCTCATGTTATAGGCATGACACAATCTAGAAACCCAGCTTCACTCTCACAAGCCTGTGTGCCAATGTCCATGGACTCTTCTAAGAATATTTGTGCCAACGTCCCTAGGATTTGAACCACTTTTCTATCCCAGAATACCATCGCCCCCCCCCAAAAAAAAAAAAACTTGTTACAACCTCCAAAATCCATCAAAGACATTATGAAAATACTAATAAATAAAATGCAACCTAGGGATTAGCCCTCAGCATCCCCAACAAGGACTGGTATTTTTTCAAACACTTGGCATGAATGCAACCTACAAGTGTAGGATATAAGACACAGCATTAATGGCTGATAAAAATTATGAAACATAACTAGAATGATCACCACTTCTCCATTGACCTATTATAACCTCAATTAGGTATTTCATCCATCATTTTACCAATTACAAGTAAATACATGAAATAACGATGACATGAACGAGTCATATAACCATGCTTACAACCAGCATTAAACCATATAAATATCATAGATATGATAGCCATCAATTCCACATATAAACAAGTGAAAAATTAAGAGAACATAGCTTGTATTAAGCATCGGAAAATCCAACCACGTTTGGGACTTCCACGTACCACCCAACCGTAGACATGGTTGAACCAAATCTTTCTTTCAGTCAGTCACCCCTGTGCCATATTCCAAGCATGAATGTGGGGTCTCATAGAACAACCAATACAAGAACAAGCAAGGGAATCTAGGGGTTAAAATACCTCTACCCTCATCCAACCGTGATGACACCTATCTGTGCTCTAATCACAACTAAACCAAACCTGGAATTTCATCCGAAATCCATCACTCTCCTTGAGGAATTTTTCATCTACTTTCCTCTCAAGCTTTATCGCAATCCAATCCCGGATCACTATGCACTAAACCGAGACTAGGCTCTATTCATGGTTCCTTGTATTATTTGATTGGGACCAAATTGTATTATTTTTAAACTATTGTGGTTTTGATCACCAGCTGAAGTTGGTAGTGAGATCCTTGTAGATCAATATGCCACTATTGTTATGGTTGTGATCACGAGCTAAAGATGGTGGTAATATTGTTGCTTGAAAAGGTAGGGAGAATTACTATCAAGGTTTCTATGTTTAGTTGAAGGTGGTATTAATACCCATATATGCCATATCCTATGGGATTTAGAGGTGGTACAAGTCTAAGTGCCTTTCTAGCATGCCTGAACTAAATTGTTGTAAGCCTGATAAATTTAATCTTGGGCACTTTTGGGTTGGATCCTTGAGAGTTGTTGTGAATCATGATTTCATTCCATTATTGAGCTTAAGCCATGATCACAAGGAAATACTTGTTAAGATGATTGGTTTGCTTGGGTCAAAAATTGACCTTGGTATACTTTTTCCATTTGTTTAATGAACACTACTTTGTTAGACCTTCTTCGAAATTGCTTCTGAGTACTGAAGTGAAATTGACTTAGCCGTGGGATATTGCAAGTTACATATTACATGTATTTGGTTTTTAATTTTGCATTAATGTTTACTTACATTATGTTGTAATTGCATGTTCTCTATGGATCTCGGGCATGCCCCTTATTTCATGTACATTTCTTATATTTTATGCATATGCATGAATGATTCCACATAATGCATGCTTAACGTATATATAGTATTGTATATATATTTCTCTATGGATCTAGAGCATACCCCTTATTTCATGTATTGATTACAATTTATGCATGTGTGTGAGTGATATATATATATATATATCTTGTGGCCCCCCTTTTTTTACAGGTACAACTCTATATATTCCATATGAGAAACAGATTTATATTGTCAACATGCCATGCCCCTTATTTCATATATCTATTAGATTTCATGCATGTTTGTAAATGATTCGAGAGATTATATGTTTAATGTGTGTGTGTGTAATTGAAAGAAAAAAAATCCTCGATTATAATTTTTATCGAAACATTATAATAGCTACATTATCTTGGTATGTATGGGTAAATAGTATTGTTATTGTATTTGACCAATTGATGGTATTAATGTTGATTTGTGTATGGCTATTATTCTATTTGGCCCTTGGGACACCCTTGTTGAGTATGATGCCTAACCAATTGAGGGTATTCACGAAGGGGTAAAGTCATAATAAGATCCATGTAGAGAGCTTCCACTATTGGGATAATAAATGCATTAAATAAGGGGCATGCCCTATTGACGATATATGTATGATACTCATATGAAATATATAGCATTTTACTTGTAAAAAATGAGGGGCGAGGGGACATTCCCTATAGATATATATATATATATATATATATATATATATATATATATATATATATATATATATATATATATATATTATATATATAGATATGGAATGCTCCCATCCCCCCTTTTTTTATAGGTAAAATGCTATATATTCCATATGAGAAACATACATATATTGTCAATAGGGCATGCCATTTATTTCATGTATATATTATATTTTATGCATGTTCATAAATGATTCCAGAGATTGCATTCTTTGTGTGTGCGTGTGATTGAAAATATAAATTCCTGGAATAAAATTTTTATGGAAGCATTATAAGAACTGCATTAGTTTCGTATGTGTGGGTAGAAAATATTGTGATTTTATTTGACCAATTCATGGTATTAATGTTGCTTTGTGTATGGACATTATTATATTTGGCCCTTGGGACATCCTCGCTGAGTATGATTCCTAACCAATTGAGGTTATTCATGAAGGGATAAATTCATAATAATATCCATGTAGAGATGTGCCACTATTGGGGTATCTTTCTTGACCAACTAAGGGATATGCTTTAGGGGATTGAGTGGTAGTAAGATATATGCACATCATTTCCCTATAGGATATGGGAGTGTTGAAAGTATAAAAGGCTCTCCAACATGTTATGGTTGATTAATTAGAAGTACGATACTTGATTTGGTTTATTGGTTAGAGTTGGATGTACGGTCCTTGATTTGGTCTATGAGTCTAAGTGAGTAAACCCGTTGACTCCTTGGTAATTTATCCTCGACACTTATTGACATTCAACCATACTCAGTAAACAACACCTATATCTATGTGGCTACACTAGTTGGGTGGAAATATGCCTTAGGACATGAACCCCCCCGAGTTGATAGCATGTGGTGATATGCTAGTTTAGACTAGTGACTCGACTTTGGTAACACATAGGACTACAAGGACTTGTTTGGTTTTCCACTATTATAATTTCATCACTTCACATGTCATCTAATGCCCAACTAGGATTCATTATTGAGCTTTATTAGTATGACCATTGCTTTGAAGCTCCTAAATGAAAATTACATTAATTCCTTGTAACTAAAGAAAAATTAAAATGTATAAGTCGTGAGCATAGAAAATTAACACCCTCTAGTGTAGAATGTTTGTTACAAGTACAATGTTCAATAATTTTACTCTTTTTGAATATAATATCATTTTGTAATATCTCCACTAAACATGAGTAGGTTGGATTGTCACTTGGTAAAAAAATCATATCACTTAAAAAATAAATTTATGAAGAATATTACCTTTGATTATAAATATTTCACAACAACAACACATAAATTAGTAGAAAATGTTTAGAAACCCTTTTACCTATTTGAAATTCAAAAAATAATGACAAGCAACAAATTAGTGTAGAAAAACCTCTAACTTCAATACCCCTTGCGGGGGCAATTAAAATCTAATTCCAATACCTACTTTCACATGATAATAGATGCTTTTTGAGACATCACGCATCACATGAATCCTCTAACTCAAACAAACTTAATTATGGAGTTTTTTTCCTTAGTTAATCCCACCTAACTTGTTACCCAATTTCAAAACTTAACAAATAAATTGTGTGTTATTCACTATTTATTTAGGGCACAATCTAATCAATAGATGAAATATTTTTTTTTGGCTCAAATATGATAATACAATTTTGAGCAAGATTGTGATTTCTTGTTTAAAATGCACTTTTGAATGTATAAATGGATCCAACACCTAAAAACCCTTAATGCACTAGAAGTTTGCACATTAGATAACTTAAACTTATAATTCTTTAAAATCTCTACTAGATTCTGGAAAAATTGACTAAAAATATGCTTGAAAAAGGGTCATTTCATTTAGTTAAACTATGCTGTTATTTAATATTACCTTCACTTTTTATTTTAAATAGTTGTAAACTACCCAAATCATTATGTATAACTTGAAATTATGTATACCAACTTAGATCCAATCCATCTTAGATCTCGATATTTGTTCCTTTTGAGTGCTTCGTAGATCTCTAACAAAGATGGATCTAGGGTGGTTTAATTTTTCCCTTTAAATAGGCTACATTCCACATGAATACCATAGGTTCTAAATAAGATTACTCAATACTATGGACCAATTTTTTTTTTTAATATGTTATTTTAGTTATTTTTATTTTTAATATTATTTTATTTTTATAGAGTTATTTTTATTTTTATTTTTATCTTTTATTTTATTTTGACAAATTAAAATATTTAGTTTATATTACATTAATTTTTAGTTTTTTTTTTTTTTTAATTGTATTTTATTTTTGTTTTTATGTAAATTTGATTTACTCAAAATTTTAAACATTACATTACAACATCCGTACCATACTGAGTTGAAAAAAACCAAAAAACCTCTAAACACAATAAAATAAATCATTAAACTTAACTCTAATCTTATAAAAATTAATTAACTATCACCAAAATTATTATTATAATTTAAAGTATACTTGTGAACCACGGAAGTCTGTCTCTAACGTTTAAATATCTAAATCCTAATCATCCAACGCGCTATATAATCTGCAATTCGTTCGATTGTGTATCCTCTTCATATACCACTCTGCAATTCGTTCGATTGTGTATTTCTCTTCATATACCACTCGATAGATCATGTAAAACAAAGCGAAAACGAAGCGTCGTTATCCCTGGCACGGCTTTAACAATGACAACCACAGGCATCGAGCTGCCAAAGAGATAAGGGAACCCACAGATAAGGGAACCCACACCGAAACGTGGGCGCCCATTCAAACCTAGAGGTAGAAGTCAGGGAACCGAAGGGCGGATCTGGCGATTTCCAGACAACCAGAACATGCAGAGGCGGCCTCCGTTATATGAAACACAAAACAATCGGTTTCCACCACCAGCTGCTCCTCAAGGACGTAGAAATGGACGTCAAGGAACCCTAGATGGACGGACCTGGCTATTTCTAGATAACCAGAACATGCAGAGGCGGCCTCCTTTACACGAAACACAGAACAATCGGTTTCCACGACCAGCTGCTCCTCAAGGACGTAGAAATGGACGTCAAGGAACCCTAGATGGACAGATCTGCCCATTTCCAGATAACCAGAACATGCAGAGGCGGCCTCCTTTATACGAAACACAAAACAATAGGTTTCCACCACCAGCTGCTCCTCAAGGATGTAGAAATCGACGTCAAGGAACCCTAGATGGACGGGTTCGGCGATTTCAAGATAACCAGAACATGCAGAGGCGGCCTCCTGTATACGAAACACACAACAATAGGTTTCCACCACCAGCTGCTCCTCAAGGACGTAGAAATGGACGTCAAGGAACCCTAGATGGACGGATCTGGCGATTTCCAGATAACCCGAACATGCAGAGGCAGCCTCCTTTATACGAAACACAAAACAATCGGTTTCCACCACCAGCTGCTCCAAACCCTACGACTTCCTTCCGCACTGGAAATCACGTGGACAATGATGACCCAGACGGCAGTATAGTCGGTGAGTTTGAACAACGAAATTCCACGTTGAAAGTTCAGATCTCTGCAACGGAGAAACTACTTGCAGGATTAGTCCACCGTTTAGATCAGGTAGAACAGCGGCATAATTACTGTATTCTGGGGAATGAAGAGGTACAGGAGAATGTGGTTTGTTTGGAGGAGAATATTGGACATGTAGATGGTTGAGTCCTTTGGTGGTGGCCATTCTCAGGTCACTGTGCTGTAAGAGTTACAGGGAGGAATTCAATGTTTTATTTTTTTTATTGTATAATTTGGAATTTGTTCTTATTGAGTGCATGTGGTGAGAGGGTAATTGTTTTGTTGTAGGTTAAGTATTAACTGGGTAAATTTGAGGACGATGGGAGATGTGATATTTTTGGATTTTATTTATAAAGGTATAAAATTAAATAATACTGTTCACTGTTTGTATCAAGGAGTGGTGTTGGTAAATTTGAGGACGATGGGAGATGTGATATTTTTGGATTTTATTTATAAAGGTATAAAATTAAATAATACTGTTCACGGTTTGTATTAAGGAGTGGTGTTCAGATAATGACATTTGCAAAATTAAGTTTAAAGGAGAAACTTATAATTCAGATGTAAATCAAATTTTAAGATTTATTTATATAAAAATTTATTGGATAAAGTGTTTTTTGTTTTAAAGATCTAAATAATAATAATAAAATTTAGATAATGATATCTTCAAAATTCTGCAAGTTGGGTTAAAGAAGAATGTTACAGTTTACCTGTAAACCAAATTTTAAGATTTAACAATGTAAACACTTATTGGATAAAGGGTTGTTGTTTTAAGGATTCACAAAATGATAAAAATTGTTTTGATCAACTCTTTGATTATGGAATGCCTACAATGTTATAAATAAATTTTAAATTTGTTTATTAATTTAGTCATAGCATATATATAATTTTAAATCTTCATTAAAAATATATATTTAAAAAACTATTAGTGTAACCATAACTTTATTATAAGCATCATATACAATGTATTGTACTTTTTTAGATTTTTTTCTTTTTCATTAATTATTTGATTCATGAGATGTTTGTAGTTTTTTTTTCCACAAAGAAAAATCTTAATTTCCATTAATATGTTGAAAATTACATATTGTAGATGGTTAAAGAAGCATATGTTGTAAAGTGTGGTGATCCACTTTTTAGGTGTTCCTGTACAAACAACCCCATAGGGTAATCTAGTTATAATTACATAATTACAGGTCAACTATAGATATATACATATAAACTGTATTGGATGCAAAAGTTTGTCTGTAGCTCAAAAAACCCATGAAATTAGGGTTGTCCATCCTTTCATCAATGTATGAGCTGTGTTAGTAAGGATAGTATTCTAGTCCCCAAATCAACCATAGACTCCTAGGCTAGATCAGTGCCTCTTTGGATAATCTGGTTGAGTTAGGTGTAGGTGTGATGACAAAAGATGGAATCAAAATGAGATTTCAAAAGTAAAGCATCATCTAGTATTAAGTTGAGAGTGATGTAATATGGTTGTAATAATTTTGTAGAATTGTATTGCTAAATATTAGTAAGAAAAAGTAAATTATAATAGAGGAGTTACTATTTTCATTGACATTTAAATTGATAAGTTAGATGATTCTTTGGAAGATACATGTTGTGTTGGATTGGATTTCTTTGGTATATTCATTATCTCTCCTTATGCCAATGATATTGTTCTTCTGAAGAGCCCCTATGACCCCAATAAGCAACTAAAATTTGCACCTATGAAAATTCATAAAAAAAAGTTTATGATAATTAAATCTAAAACAATCACCTATGTTAGTTGCATAAGTGACAACAATAGCTTTGAGTAAGTTCCTTCATATAAATATATTGCAATCCATATTCATTATAAGCTCAATTAGAATTATAGTGTTAAGAAAATGATAAGTGATTTGTAAAAAACTTATTATGGGCTTGTGATGACCCTCAATATTACAACAAGGATGTTAGAACTCCTTAGGGCTCAACTTTAATTATCAACCAGGGGTATGTGCAAAACTAAGAGGGGTTTGCATTGTATTTGCAGCACACATGTCCTCCTCTTCCTAGAGTGACTCCATTAGACCTAGATGAAAGAAGGAAATGAAACAACTTCAAATATCAATATGAAAAAGATATTCTATTTTTTGCTGGAAAGTAAATGACATAAAATAAATCTATTCTACTTGCAAATATGTAAAGCACATATAAGCAAATGATAACAAAGAAAATCTAATCTATCCTATGGAAATGGAATGAAAGGAAATTATATTCTACTTTGTAGGAATGGAAAGTCCTAGATTACACTTGCAAGAAAAAAATACACATTTTGATTAAAGTAAACTACAGGAAAGGAAATCTATACTAATTGTAGAAATCAACATTCAAGAATCATGAAATGCATTAAACTAAATGGTGGCCTAACCAAGCCTCAATTCAACCAAAGTGGTCTTATTCATGAGCTATTCTAATATATAAGTGTACTTCTACAATGAATTTGGAATGAATCTAGGCATGGGAAGAGCTTGAAAACAAACCACTATAAGAAACTCTCTTTTGCTACAAGAAATTTCAAGCAAACTTGTTTGTTGAGTTAACCTACTAAATGCCTAAGATAATCAAGTGCAAAAGTAGCTAGTTAAATTTTGTTATTAAGTCGATCTTTTTTAGACTTCAATCTTATTGGAATCACCTCATAACAACTTCATAGGACATGCTAAAATTCAACATAAATTTACTACTAAAAACCAAAAATTGTAGAATAGTGAACTTGCAAACTAGTCTATGCAAGTGTTTCATCAGGTTATTAATTGTCTCATATTGGTGGAAAGGAAATCATCCCTAAGCATGTAGGGAACCTCTCCCCACCCCCATGATTATGTGGGCTTTTTGGAATCTTGGGTGAAAAAATTCAAAAAACCTTGTAGTAGCAATGTTTTAATAATCTTTTTATGGTGGAAGTGTTTTAGTAATTTTTTTATGGTGCAAATGGATTCACCATCATCAAAAACCTCTCAGGCACCTAAAATCTTGAAGTTTGATAGCTATAACCTAGATTTACAAAAATCCCTGCTGAATTTTATCAACATCTACGGATCATTTCCATGATTTTCTAGGCAAAAAAATAATGTGTTTAGTGTACTGCATTATCTTCAATTAATTAATTAACTAAATAATTGATTAATTAATTATTAGTTCATTGTTAATTAATTCATTATTAATTATTAAATAAACTTAAAATTATAATGAATTTATTATTATTAATATTAATTAATTAATAATGTTATTAAATTTAATTAATAATAATAATAGTAGTGTTTGTAATATTATTTGTGACTTCATATATAAAATTAAATATCATGTTTAATTATAAATTTATTAAAAAATTAAGAATCTATTATTTTTTACAAAATAAATCAAATATATTTAGAAAACAAATCAATGAATTGATTTATTTAAGAGGAAAAACAACACAATTAAATATGATCAACATTTTAGATAATCATAAAAAAAATTTGTATTATTTTATTATTGTTTATCTTTAATTCAAATTGGTGTATGAGACTTTTTGTTTGTGGGATAAGTAAGGATTTGACTGCTAAATCTACATGTGACATCTGACTCACTGAAACTATAAAAACAACCTTAAAAAGAATAACCCTTCCTAAAAAAGAAAAATACACATAAATAATAAAACTATGGGAAATGGGCAGACTCGCACTTGTTATGAAATTTAGGTATAAACACAATGAAATAGGCTTGGTTTTTACATTAAAATTATGACATATGGAAATATTAGCCTTTTGAACATCTTTTCTTAATTTTAAAGAGATGATTTTGCTGTGGCTGACAAACAGAGATAAAAAAAATTTCAAATTTTTTTTAACAATAGGCCTGAATGCAGGCATGAACAAGGCTTTGCTGCGCTGGGTTAACATAAACAGTGGCACAATTCACAATGGGTTTAAAGAGAATATGGAGTACGTAGATACAAACATATTTGAGTTCAGAAATGTATTTGTAAAGAGTCTGCTATGAGTCAGACATAGCCATAGCCGAAATTCTGCCAAGTACAATAAATAGAATAACATAATTTTTAGAAATTTAAAACTTCAAATGCTGTCTTAAACTTTAAATTCGGTAGTAAAGAAATTACTAGAACCTTTGATCTATTTAAAAATCACATCAAATTTTGTCCATTGATTTATTTTAAAATAAGGATTCCTTAACCTGAATTCTTGAATTCTAATATCGACCAGGCTTATACCTTAAATATATCACTAACAATGAATACTTATTACCCTCCTATCTAAATTAAATTTCAACTCAAATATGATCAGGAAAATCCAAATAGAGCACCTCAAATTCCCTTGAGAATGTGGATTATAGCTTAAATATATCTCTAACCATGAATACTTATTACCCTCTTATCTAAATTAAATTTCAACTTAAACATGATCCCATCCAAATTAGGAAAATCCAGTAGAACACATCAAATACCCTTGAGAATGTTCAAATAAAGTCAATGTTATTTAGTTACATGAGTCCAAATGGTTGTCACCAGTGAGGTTCTTCACAAAGTGGATGTCTGATCCAGTTTTAATTATATTTTAAATGGGATTGTAGCGACAACCAAGGTCATTTTGCAAGAATTGACATCTCTTCATGTGTATTGGTAATATATTCTTTATAGGTTGATTTTCTACTTTTATACAAGTCCATTAATTCCCTGGATACATGGTTACCTAATGTTTTAATCGTTTCGTTTAAGGATTAAAAATTAAAAGAATACTTTATATTATATAATTATTAAGCTTCTCCAAGGGTCCAAGGGTAGCTTTTGCTTTGTTATTTAGGAATTGGGTTTTTAATTTATTTATTAACTATGTCTCTCTTTTTGCATAGGCAAGTTGGTCGAACCTATACACCACTCAAGAGAACTCAGCTTGTTAGTAAAACTTATACACCACTCTACATAACCTATACAACACTCTACATAACACTCCAAGCCGTCAAATTATTTGGTGTATACATTAATGCACACATAACTTCATGTGCATCAATATAGTGTTAATAGTTAATGTCCAAAGTTATTTGTTCCTCATAGATAATATCACCTTCTTGATGTGTCCTTCCTAGGTTAGATGACATTGGTGATCATGTGGGACTCATGGTTGTGGTATGATGATTATGATGAGGGATAAGGATCCAATGGTGATTGTTTTATCTTGGGAACCAATTGTGATTGTGTTATCATCAACAGAGTAAATGAGTTACTTTAAACATAGTAGAGATTCTAACGGTATATCCATTAGAGATTTTTTAGGAAGATACACTTCTTTTCCACCCAACTATGAACAGTGACCACTTGCTCTAGAGATATCCCTACCCTTCTAAATCAACAACCTCTTGTGATTCTAGTCAAGGTATGTTTATGTCTTGCTTCTCTAGCATACTTTTCCTTAGTGGTGTCCCACTTTCTAATGTCTCCCAACCCTATAGCCTAGGTTGTTTCTATTTTTTTTTTTAAATATTTTCTCTTTTTTGTTAACCCCCACCTTTTTGTGAGGTGGGGCTTTACTCACTGAGTGTGTTATTGTTTTTTTCATTTATTATTTTCCTACACTAACATATTTAATAGATTTCTCTCTCCAATCTCATTTAACTCCTAGGGATTTTTAGGAGCTATTTTAAGGAAGCTTATCTGGCCACATTGATTTGAGAATCTGGTAATAATCTCTTAAAATCAAGTCTTCTTTTCCCAAATAGTCACTAGTTTTTTTTTTATTCACAATGTTTATTTATTACATCATCATACTTTTTTTTAAATAGTGTTAATGAAAAATTTTTAGCCACCACAACTAAAATACAGTTCCATCTAAAATAACATATATGTACATAGAAAGAGAGGGGTGTCACATTTTCCCCCCTCTTGGGCATACCTACTTAGATCATTTGTGATTTTTTTCTCTTTCCCTTTTATGTGTTTTATATCAATTTCAAGCTCACTAAGGAAAGCTAACCACCTTGGTTGTCTAACATTTAAATGAGGTTAGCTAAAGAGGTATTTCAAACTCATGTGGTAGCTTACCAAAATAAATTTCTTCCCTAATAGATAATGTCAACACATATTTAGAGCATGTATCACTAATGCTAGCTCTAAATCATACACAACTAGAGGTGTTGGTGGTTAGATTTGCATACTTTTACTGACCCTTTTTCCCTTTTCTTTTTATCCATTTCAAGCCAATAATGGTTCATCAATATCTTAAAATGCACAGGTATACCTCTTGTAATGTATTTTTGGATTATTGTTCAATGAAGCATAGTTGTAGAAGATTATTACTAAGTGGCTTGCTAATTCAATTATTTCTACAGATTTGAAGGGAGAATGACCAAGACCAATATCCAAGGATGAAGTTGCCAGCTCTCACTCTTCCTAGGGAAGGAATCCTGCACCTTGCTCTAGGTCATGAGTATTAGATAGTTTGGTTGTTTGATTCCTTTCTTTTCTTGTTTTTGTAGGATTATTCTCTTGTCCTCACTAAGGAAGTTTTTATCACCTTGCTCCACCTTTGGAACTTTAGATTGTTTTGTTCTTCTTTCACAAGTATTTATCTCTCATCCTTGGAAGGGAAGTTTTATTTTTTTCCCTGTTTGAGGTGTTTAGCTTGATTTATGGGATTTTCTTATTTTCTTTCTCTTGTTTTGTTTAAGGGTACACTCTCTTGTCATGGGGAGGGAAGTTCTTGTCCTCCTCTAGGTCTTGAGCTTTTAATTTGTTTGAATGTTTCCCTTTTATTTCTTGATTGTATGAACAAAGACGCTAATAAAAGGGGCAAAGGGAGACCCCCAAAATGAAAAGGGGTTGATTTGGGCAGAAAAATTACATCCAAGAGATCATCTCAAGGGTTGAGTCTATGCCATTATCACTAGCTACTGCTAGGATAAGATCTCACATGAGATCTGGAGGATAATTAGTTTCACAACGAGAGTGTCCTCCACTAATTAGCAAGCAAAGGATCTCAGGGATTGTATATTGCAAGTTTAGAGGAAGAATATTTGAGGGGATTCTTGGCACCTTTATCAAGGAAGTGATTTTAAACAACCTCCATCATTTTTTATAGAACAAGCAAAGCTAGAACATGTTGAAATTCCAAGTGAGTATTGGAAGATATTCATGGCTCCTCCAACTTCTTCAATTGAATTTCCAATTGGAGATATAAGAGGTGATGCACCTATGAAGCCTATTTCTTCGAAAATACTACCTAGTTTCCATGGTCTTACTGCTAAGGATCCAAACACATTCCTTTTTGAATTAGACATTTTTGTGAGGGGTATGATTACATTTATGATGCTTAGAAATTGAAGATATTCCCCGGTACTTTGAAAGGAACAACTTTAAGATGGTTTATGGGTTTAGTGGGAAAATCTATTGCTACATTGAATGATATGAAGATGGTTTTCCTCGAGCAATATCAGGACTACTCCAAATCAAGGGATGTAAAGGAATACATTTTAAAGATTATGTAGAAAAATGATGAAAATATGGAATATTTTTTGGAACGTTTTCAATATAGTTTATAGAGATCACGCCACAATGACCTCGATAAGAATATCTTGAAGACAATTTTTCTCAAAGAATTGAGGGAGAAATCTCTCGAGCTATTGAACATAGTAGGGAAAGGAGATATATCAAGGGAAGAATTTGATACCATCTATGAATTATGCATCAAGTATTCATGAGGGGCTGTGAGAGAGAGGCATAGAATCCAAACTCTCAAAGCATCTAGATGGAGTTGCAAAGGCCGAAATTGGGAATTTGTTGGATAACCTCAGAACCAATATCCTGAGCACATTATCATCACAACTAGAAGTGTTGCGGACAAAGTAGAGGCATATGGAACTAGAGAAGGCTATGTCTATATTTTACCCTCAATGTTGGAAGAAGCACCCATTGAAGGAATTTCTATTAAATTCTTTGGACGCTTGTGCGAGCGATATGTGAATAGAGTCATTCCACAAGAACTTTCTCGTCTCTTCCACGATTGAAGGGAGTCTTTTATGGAATGAATGAATAATTAGATAAAATTTTACTTTATGGGATCAAGGAAACCATAGCAACCCCAACCACCGAACATGAATCAAGGTATGCCTCAAGACCCGTCTGAGTATTTTAATAATATGAATTTTCGTCAAGAGTTTGTACCTTTTTCACCTTCTTGGCCATAGTCTTAATAATATCCAATGCTCTGAAAACCCTGGTATCCTCAATCTGGTCCAAATTCTTCATGGTCCCAAAATTATCAAGGACCTCCTCCTCCTCCTTCAGGAAATTTCTCCCAACCTATGCCACAATAGCAGCTCCAATTGCTTGCTAATGAGCCCACTAGTAATCCTCCTCTTCATCCTCAACTTCCTGTCCAACCCAATCCAAATCCGAATAATAAATGGGCTTAACATGTTGAGACACTCAACCTCCATGCATATAGTATTGCTACTATGGAATGTAATGAATTAAATCTTTGATCTGGATGGGTGGTCAATACTCAAACTTCACCTAAAATTGTTCAACATACCAATGATGAAGTCTTAGAACTAGAACAAAGAACATAATACAGTTACCATGTCAAGATCAAAATCAGATACCAACTAGATCACTTCACCTTCCCATCCATTCACTTCTATTTAATCCACTTCTACTCAACTATACATTTCTTCAGTTCATGTTTGTTGTTAGCTGTACTAATCCAGTGGTGAGTTCTCCACCATCCTTACCTACTTCTGGGTGGGCCTTCCCATTTTCCCACCCTCCAACTCAAGTTATGGCCAATCAACCCACTCAATGTTGGACAAATCTTGGTGTTGTACTGGTTACTAATCCAAATTCTCTCCCAACAAATCCAGAAAAATGGTTACCTAAGTACAACCCATATGATGGCCTTCCTACTAAAGAACATCATAATAGCTTTATGTTAGCCATGAACCTTAATGGAGTAGCACATGAGGACGTTGTAATCAGACTCTTTCCTTATACTTTCCAAGGATATGTGGGATCTTGGTATTTTTCCCTTCTAGCAGGCTCAATAAGATACTTTTCATGAAAAATTCCTTTCCATGTTTGGCGATGATAGGACTATAACATCCTTAATCAATGATCTTTCCAATCTGAAAGCAAATTATCATGGAAGGATCAAAGACTTTAACTCTATATTTAACAAGTTACTAAACAAAATCCCATTTGCCTCGAAACCTGTAGTAAATGTACAAATAGAATGGTACATATCTTCCCTTCCTTCTAATATTGCAATTTTTGTAGATAGAGCCAATAAGGTTACTGTAAAGTTTTGTAGATGTTCTATGCTAAGAGCGATTTCACTTTTCTCACAGCAATCATACAAGTAGTTAAGCAAAATGCAGATAGAACATATAAGCAGATCTTACAGAAGACAAATCAGAAACAGGAAAAATGTGTGTGTTCATTTCAGCGGTCAACAGGATGCTTCAACCAGCAAAGTCTTCTTTGGTCAGCCAGCCCAGAATGTGTCACAACAACCCTCCAACCAGTAGATGAGTCAACCCAAGTCAATTCTACAAAAGTCAACGCAGTCCTGAAAAGTCAACGCAGGGGCAGCAAGCTAAAAGTCAACGCAGTAGCAAAACGGTCAACCCTTTGACCTTGATTTTTGTGCCAGTTAGTACGGCCTTCAAAAATCGAACCTTCCACAAGTTTTCAGCTTGATTGGACCAAGCGTTGACCAACGTCAACGCTGGTCAAACTTTCTGCGAAACCCTAGCAGCAGAAAATCGTACTACAGCTTAGCCGTACGGTCTGTCCTCTTCGTCCTTCCCACGTGTGGCTGAA
>APFE030445282.1:97916-116417 GCA_000404065.3 Pinus taeda | reverse complement strand
ACTAGCTTTGCAGTGAGTTCCTTGTTAATTGTCACAAGGCACAAGAGCTTAGCAAGATGTTCCACTATGTGTGGCTCTTGCTATCTTTTGTGTTGGTAGCATGGGATCTACTAGAGGATAGTCAATTCCCTTTGGTTGCGCCAGACATATCAGAGGTAGTGAAGTATGCTTCATTGTGGGTGGCTAAGGATGTGCAATGCATAAAAGATAGGAATATATTCTGGATCTTGATGGAGATGAAAATACTTATGGCCATCAATTGCAAACCGCAGTTGTCGCCTATGGTGTTTGCCAACCTACAGGGCTATGTGGAGTTTAAGGCAAATTTTCACCATGTGTCCATCAAGGTGCGGAAGGACCCTACACAGACATGGTATGACTTGCTTTACCTGGAAATGGATGACGCCATTGATGCAGTACTTGATCGCTGGCCCATAGAATGGTGCACTACAGTAGACTAGGCAGTGGGAGGGAGCAAGTCTACCACTCAATGCAAGAAGGAGGAGGCCAAGCTCAAGATGGCATAGCTGGTGAAAAGAGGAAAAAGGAGGCTGCTGACAAGGCCTAGGTTGAGAGCGATGCCGCTCAACAAACGGAGAAACAAATAGGTGGAACAGAGTGGGGCTTTGATAAAGGCACGAGATCGCCTTCACCTAAGACAGAGGAAGAGATGGACGAGGAAACAGAGTAGCACAAAGCGGACCCACAGGCGATGTTTTCTTACATCAAGCATCCAATAGAACAAGAGAAAGGAGGGTCGAGGAAGAAATCCAAGGCCACTAAACATTGTTGGACCCAATCACCCTCACAAAGGGTGATTTGCATGACATTCGTGACACGGAGTGGGATGTCACCGTGGAAGCCCTACAACAGTTTGAGTAGCAGCAACAAATAATATTGGGGGCTATCCAGACAGGTCGACAAGAGCTATAGACCCACACATCACAGGCTAGCATGGTGTCCACCATCCTTGCTATCGACACTTCAAAAGTTGTCGAGATGTTGTGCATGAAGCTCTCCAACGTGATAGTGCTACCTGATGGAGCATTGACCACAGAGAATGAAGTTGACAGACCCATTTTTAGCACCCTAAAGGGAGTAGGGTTGAATCTAGCAGTGCTCCCTGGCGAGGCTCTCCACTTGTTGCAGGACAGAGTAATTGCAGAGCTGAGGGCCCGTGAGCACCCTTCCCTATAGGTGATTAGCAAGGAGTAGATTAACAATGAGAAAATGGCACTACAACAAGACTCTGCCATCACCGTTATGACCAAGGTAACTGACCAAAATAAGTGTATAATTCAAGTCATGGAGGAGGCATGCCGAGTGGTCCCAGATTTGGCCATTCCTAAGGAAGAACCAATCAAGGTGTCGTCTGCAAGCTGGCTACAGGGTGCACAATGCTTGCACAAAGATGGCAAGGGTTCAATTGGAGCTGAACCTTCAGATCACCAAATTACAGTTGAAGGCCCAGCCTTCAACTCCACCAGAAGTAAAGAAGCAACGTGCCACCGCTGTCACAGAGGCAATACAGGCAGTTGACAATGTAGTAGTGGACTACACATAACTCTTTGAATAGTCGTTCGAGGTCCTGACAAGTTTTTAGAAGGACCCTAATGTACAACAACTGGAGATAAAAGCATGAGAACTGCAGGAGCGCTATGATGAGGTCAAAGGCACAGCATGAATTTTCATGCTTACACAAAGACTAGAAAAGCTACAAGAGGCCAGGTAGCTAAAAGAACAGGTGGATGCAGTGTAGCACAAGGAAGTAATGCTGAAGGCGTGATTGAAGCCCTGTTTGGACAAGACGTATGTGATTATGACCTCTATTGAGGGAAATCTTGCAACTCTACAAGCAACTCAGCAAAAGCTTCAAGCCAATAGTTCATGAGAAATGACTGAGCAAATGGTTGAAGAAGTAAAGAAGGTGGCTACACAAGTGCATGGCCAAGGTTGTGTTCATACAAGTTGAGCTGGGAGGCCTTCGCGCTAAGATCTCCATGCCACAGAGTGACTTGAGGGTGAGTCATGAAGTTTTTGTTGGGGGGCTGTTGGGAACAGAATCCCCCAAGGACAATTTTGGGGCTAAAATCCCATGTTTTGGGTCAAATTTTGTAATTAAGTTGTAAAGTCTCCACATTTTGTGGTTACGAAGTAGAAAGGTGTCATGAGTCATAAAGGGTTGTCCGCCTTTATTTTGTAAAGTTTAAAGTCAAATGAAAAGATCTACCCATGGTCCGTGGACCATGGGATTGTATAAAAAGAGCTAAGTAAGTAAGCTCTAGGTAGCTTTGAAAAGCAAGAAGTCTTAAGCGGTAAGGAGGAAGTCTTTAGAGAAGTCTAAGTTTCAGGTCGTAGCTTAGGTAGAGGCTCTACAGCTTAGTGCACAGAGGCCTAGGGTGGAAATCTGTAGCTGAGTGCACGGAACCCTGTAGCTGTGTGCACAGGGTGGATAAAGTATATAATCATACGAAGATATCAATAAAGAGAAGCATTCTACATATTCTATGTACTTGTTTCTTGTTAATGCATCTTGTCATATTGTGTATGGTTTTCATTTACAATGCTTATGTTATAAGTGAATGTATGTAATTATGTTGGTTAATTGAATGCAAGTAAGAATATTTGTTTACGTGGTGCTAACTGTGATTGTTTATTAAGGTAAATAAAACACTTAAGGTAACTTGGGAACTCGTACAATACACTGTCATAGCAATGCAAAAGTACTTGAACTGCAAGTTATGGTTGTGCGAAGGCCAATCATACTCCTTTGCGGAGGTAATGAAGAATGTAATAAAGGGCTAGGCTGATAGAGCCTAGGACTTAGCGATCTATGCAAAAGTAGGAATAGAGGAAATAAACTGACATCATGACCATCTTAGGGTGTAGAAGCTTGGTTCCAGCATCCCCCCATACTACTTTGGGTGAGACTTCAGTCCGTACTCCGTGAGCTAATGTCAAAAGGGCCAGTAGTGTAGGGATTTGTTTGGCTAACTAACATTGAACTTGGTTCAGTCCCCACACAACCAACATCGATGGTAGGGGAGATACATCTAGTGTTTCCTCATGAGAGGCATATAGGTGATTTTGTTGATCACCATTGTGTACCAAGGAGTTGTGGAAAGGGAACAGTCATACAAATCAGTGGCCTAGAGAGGCTTGAGGAACAAGCTATAGCCACAATAATGTTGTGAATCTTGGGTATTCATGCCTTCCACCATATCACTCTAGGTAAAATGTTGTTGGTGGAGAGTGTGCTAGGAGAGACATACTATGGGTGGGCCCATATGATGTTGCCTTCGTTGAAACGATAGTTGACACTATGTAAATGGAGGACCTATGATAATTGTTCATTTGGGGTAGTGTTATGTTCACTATCCTTTGAGAAGATCCCCACTATTCGACCTCATGTACAAATCCATAATGGGGTCCCACAAGAGCCTGGGATGCACCATTAAGGGTAGCTACTAAGACAACGTAGAGGAGGGGGTTTAGACGAGTGTTCTAACCTAAGTTTTTTTCTCATTGAGACTAGATGTCATTGTACATAGACGTTTATCCATGTAGTGTCATGAACTATCAAGGGGATCCTCACTTACCACTTCCGCTGAGATGAGCATGGGGTCCAGATGGTAAGTGAAAGTTGTTATATATTTGATGCATTTATATGTTAATAAATATGTGTGTATGGTATTGATTTCTAAACTTTGTGGTATGTAGATATAGCACTGGTGAGGGTGGCAGGATACACGGGATGAACCACAATGCCTGGGGACGTAGATTAGGGTGGGTCCATATCATAATATAGATATCAAGGAGTGATGCTCTACTAGAGGATCTCTGACACAGATTCGACATGTTACTAACCAGGGTGATAGAGGGCGGGTGGCATGAGATAGAAGATCAGTATATAGATGAGTGTATTGGTCTTCCCTCAGAGTGGCAATGAATCACATGGCGCATTGCGATGGCCAGTTAGGAAATACAAGCTCTGTGGGTTGGGGGAATGGAGTCGTTGGCTCAGGAGCCTCTAGATGATAGCATTAGGCATAAGGACATGTGGGTCCCCATTTTTGTTTTATAATAACATGTGAATGAGCATGTCTGATGTATTTAGAGTAGTGGACTCAAAACATTGTATGAAGATACATAGTTATGATTACGCATTTTTTATGTGAAAATTGATAAGGTTCATTAACAGGAAAACTATATCGATCACAATGCCACTATCCATCTTATTAAATTGACTTTTCTCACATTTATTTACATATTTTGTTATATTTTTCTTAGTGATAAGAGTAAAGGTCAGTTACTATGTCATGTGGCCTAATGTGTCTTAAAGGCAGGAATTGGTGTAGTTTTGGGTTGACTTAAGTGCAGGAATTCAGAGTAGGTAAGAAAGAGAGATTTTAGGAGTTGGCCTCCCTCCTTCATTCCTGAAATCATTCGAAGGTCCCCCGACTTTATCTCATCAGCTCGGTGTCTCTGATAGACAAGCAAGCCGAGTTCATTGGAAGCTAAGCCAATGACAGTCAAGGAAGTGCTATTCTTGCATTAGGGAGCCAAGTATACTTATCTTCTAGGGAGCTATTGGTAGCTCCATTTTCCTATAAATAAGAGAGCCAACGGACTCATTAGGATTTGATTTTTTGTTGTAGCCAAGAGGCCATTTAAGCTAAAACATTTTGAATATTATTGTTATGATGTACTTGACATTTTTATGATAATGATAAAAAAAAATTTGATCCAATATTGAGTTGACTCAGAGGGTTGAATCTCTTGGGTTAGGGACCAACCCAAGCAACAAAAGTTCCTCTTTTGTAGCTATATTCTTATCTTAGAATGATAGTTAGCTTTTGAAGTTTACTTATGTCTTTCTGTTAGCTTAGAAAGTTACTTAAATTGTTTCTTAACCTTGTTTCCATTAGTTTAAAGAGGTAGATTAGCGTTACAGTTTAGTGAAGGAAATTATACCAAAAAATCTTGTGACAGTGGCCCCTATCTCATCTCCCTCATGGGATTATGATTAGAGGACCCCACTCTCACAACCCCAAAAATAAAGTTTGTCTTTTGTTTATTGCATTGATTAAGTTTTATTCTTAGCTAGATAATTGTTTATGATTGCTTGGAAGCATCTGCATTTGTTATCTTGTTTTCTTAAGGCTTGTGTAGCTTAAAAGGAAATCCATTTCATAGATCTAGTCCTTAACACTGGATAGGCCAGCTTACTCTAACTCAACTCATATTTTCCATGTCAACATGTAGTGATTTATAAATGAAAAGAGAAACAGGTTTTATTGCAAGGATTTTTGATTTGAAGGAAGGAACTCCTCCAACCATCTTCACCTAGGTATTCTCCACTTATGTTGATGCATACCAACCCATAGTCTGAACCTCTATTTTCCATCCACTATGAGTAAGATACCTTAGGAAAATTTGACCTCCTTGGGGTGTTGGGCTTGTCCTTGGGAGATGTTCACCTTCCCTACACCTTCTACAATTCTCATGCACCCCACAAACATCTCATATCACCATTCTTACCCTCCAAAATCTCTCAACTAACTTCTTGTAGCAGTTCAGGACAACCTGTACCAGATCAAGACATCCTATCACAGTTTCCTATAGAAAACATGTACCAGCTTGTTTTCAACCTGTTTTCACCTTAAATGATAGGATATCGTAGGGTAGGAGTAGGTTAGCCCCTTAGCTTGGACTCCATGACCAGAAGCACCACCTAAACCAACCTTCCCATTCCTTTCCCTCCTGCAAGATCATATTACATTACTTTTTATATTTCTCAAGGTAGCAATTAAGACTTTTTCTGCAAATGTGAATGAGATAGTTAATGTATGCATGTTTGAATTTTGAGATGATAGACTAACTTTCTATTTTCAAGGAGTCGTAGTATCTAGATGATCAATTGTGAGATTAGCATAGTTTCCTTTCTGCAAGTAATTTTTGTCATTTCATAGCTAGATGATTTATGACATTTCATAGCATTTTCCATTTGGAAGCTTTCATTTCCTAAATAGACAAGCATTTACTTTCCTTGCACTACAACTAGCTTTACATTCACTGGAAGTAGTCAGACTCCCTTTAGTTCAATAGAGGATTGGTCTGGAACCCTAATGGTCAAGTTCCCTAGTTGAGAAGTTCCATCAATAGAATGATGTATCTATTGTGTGTATAGCACTGTCACCTCCACGTTTCTTGATGGGCTTCTAAATTAGACATAAATTAAGGCCCATGCCTCTAATCTAAAACATAAATTAAGGCTTATGACCATCCTTTAGCACTTTAAACCTCTATTTTTGCATTAGATAATTTATTTTTAACTTTAATATATTCATTAGGAAGGTTTATGAATAATTGAATATCTGGCCTAATATTATTCATTTTTTGTGGAATATTATGAGAATATTGGGCAGATTATGAAGAGTTGGAGGAGATAATTTAGGGGCTTGTTCCCTACTACTGGAGGATCATTAATAAATAATAATTCAAAAAGATATTATGGAATTATGGCACAAATTGTGGAACTCGAATGATTGAGAAAATCTAGGAATGTGTTCCACTAATCAAGGGAGCAAATCCACCAATCAAGGGAGAAAATCCACTAATCAAGGGATTTCGGTGGGGAAAGCTTCCTCGATCCATGGTGAATGATTCTTAATCATTTTTTATAAGTACCAAGTCGAATTTTCCTATAGGGATTGATTGAGAAAATCTAGGAAAATGTTCCCCACCATTTAATGCAAATTCCTAGTATTGGGGACTAGATCCACTAATCAAGGGATTTTGGTGGGGAAAGCTTCCTCCATTCATGGGGAATGATTCCTAATAATTTTTTATAATTACCAAGTCTAATTTTCCTCTAGGGGGGATTTTCATTAGTGTTATTGTGGAGAGAGCTTGTATTTTTGCAGCTCCATTGTATTTTCTTGCAGGGATGTAATTCTATTGATGAAAATAATGAAGATTGGTGTCATGTTTAGCTTCTAAATCTTGTTCTCCTCCATAGGTATCAGATTTTTCTTCAGCTTGGACATCCCAAGAAATCCAAATCCCTTTTGTATCATTTTATTTCCTTCTTTTCATTGCTTATTCACATGCATCTCTAGTTTTTATTTCTTTCTATTTCTACATTTAGTATTTATGAATTCTTGTTGTAGGATTGAGTTAAATGGTTGATGTAAGTTCTTTTGCAAGATCAAAAGAATTATTTCATCATTGGAAAGCTTTGGAAGTTCATAATAATCATTGAGTTGCTTGGATTAGTCTTCTTATTCCCAAATCTAGATTTTTGGACCTCGTTTTTAGCAAAGAACAATGAATTTCTACTATGTTTTAGAGCAAGCTAACGAGCTTCAATAAAATTGATTCCACTTGAATTAGATCAAAAGAACATTCTAGTTCAAAAGAAAAATTACCCCATTGAATTTTCACTTTATTTGGTTAGGTATGTTTTATATTTACCAGCTCACTAGTTCTCAAATTTCTATATTTTTTGACTAGTAATGTTTTTTATTTTTTTTGCATGGGTTAACATAGGCCTTTTTGAGTGATTCCAATTGAAATTGGGACCTAAGACATCCTAATGAATAAAACAATTTGTCCCATCCTATTTGGATTTGATTTTCTTGGTCATTAAACCCTCGCCACTTTCATCATTTCACAAGGAAACTTCTCCAAGCTTTTTGAGCAAATCCATCCATCTCCCAACTTTGGTTTTGAGTTCTAAGTGATCCTAGGAATTTTCCCACTCCATTCCACCCATTACACACCTTTCCTAGGCCTTCCATCACCTACAACACCTCACATTTTTCTCTCAGTTGTATCCTATAGGTTCACTGTAATTCCTACAAGATCATCTTGTAGGTTTCTAGTACATCCTGTAGGTTTTCTTGAAATTTCCTGTTTTGAGGCCGAAATGAGGGAAAACGTCTCGAAAGTCACCAAAATCATCCCAAGGGTATCCCACACCATCCAACCATTTCCTAACCTTTCCATCCAACCTCCAATATCCTTAATTCACCTACCACATCACTAAAGGAAATTAGTTTGCATATTTGATTTTGCATGAAAAGACAAAAAGACAAAAATAGATTTATTTCAGTCCCTTTAATTGCACATTAGTGATGTTTGATGCTTCTTACTTCCATGCTTAGATAGTAGCATTTGGTTCATGATAATTTAGCATGCTTGCATAGTTTCTTGGCAGTTAATTAGGAAATGGTGTGATTTAGCATTGAATTTTCATCTCTTTCCTTGTACTTTCTTTCTTGCAATAGCTTAAGGTTCCATTTCGAACATTTCATTCTCTGCAGTTAGTTTAGGATTTGACTTCAATACATTCACTCCATTACATCATGACAGTAAAGGAAGGACACATTGTATGTCGCACATATAGTGCTAATACCTCTCAAGTTTGTACGAACCTTGGGTCGATAATTAAAGTTGGTAGCCTTGGGAGTTGCAGCATTCTTGTTGCAGTACCAAGACTCATCACTTTTTGGTGCCATTGCCAAGGAGGTGTCAAAGTATGCATTCTTTTCTTCCCTAGTTGATTCATTTCTTTTTACTTTTTGCAAAAACAAAAAATATTTGCATTAGGAATATTTAATTTCAAAAGTAGAAAATTGCATTGCATTATAGTTTTCGTTCAATCATAAAAACAAAACCAAAAAAATTCTCCAACACCAACCCACCCCCATCCATTTGATCACATGGTGCAGTAAGAGCCATATCACCATTCACTTTTGTAGGTAGAAGAAGAAGATGGTGAAGAATGTAGAAGAATTGATGGCGATGATGACAAGGAGGAAGATCCTATTGGATTTCCCATTCAAGATATTGATGAAAGTGTGCACATGAAGAACATCCCTCCATATTTTCTTCCAAAATTTCATGGTCTAAGGTTAGAGGATGCAGAAACCTTTCTCTTTGAATTTTATATTGTTTGTAGATCTTATGGTTACTTATTAAAAACTCTAAAATTGAGATTGTTTCTGGCAACATTGAAGGATAGAGTTCTTAAATGGTTCATGAGTTTAGGGACTAATTCAATAAGATCATGGAATGATATGAAAAAAATATTTCTAGAAAAATATAAAGATCATGATCTTAAAGAAGAGCTCTTTAGAATGAATCAAAGAGAAGATGAGAGTCTACAGGATCTAATAGAGAGGTTCATGTATAATGTTAAGAGGGGAAAACTACATCATTTAGGATCCAACACACTAAAAACCCTCTTACTTAGAAAATAAAGGGATGGATGGATTGATCTCCTTAATATCATGATTAGAGGTGATGTATACCAATTATCATTTGAGGAAATTTGTGAAACATGTAAACACATATCGAGAGGAAAAGCAAGAGTAGGTAAATCAACATCAAGATTGGTAAGTCAAGCTAACTTTGGAAATTTGTTTAATGATTTTAAAACAGAAATTCTTAGCAATATGACAAAACAAGTAGAAATGTTAAGAATACAAAATGGGAAAAAAGAAGATGTTTGTGTTGTCCATGCAGAATCACATGATGTTAAATGTTGCTCCTCGTTATCAATGTTGAAGGAAGTTCACCAAGAGGACAATGGAGCAAGTCAATTGCCAATGAAGCAATGTTATGTAGCTCCAAGAGGACCATGGCAGCCTATTTAGCTTGATATGATACAAGAGCCTAATTCACAATTTCAAGCTTATGCACATCCACCTCAACATAATTGGAACACACCCTTTCCTTGGCAACATTGGCCATCTCAACCCCAAAACCAATCTTGGCAACAAGGTTGGAAAGGAACTTATGGGAGCCATCCACAATATCCTTAGTATTTTCCTCAATATCCTCCATACTGTTATCACTCATAAATTTTCCCTAGAAGTTACTGAAAGAAGGAATAATCCGAGGTAACCATAAACCAATCTTTTAGACTTAGGTTCTAGCCAACCTAAGTCCAGAGAGGGCTCTCTCTTTATGATTTAACTTTGGTTTTTATTAGATTTTAGGCTATTTCTTAGTGTTCATGAGGATTTTGATTTTGGATTGAAGGTTGGGTGGTGGAATTCTTGGAACAGATGGATAGAGCTAGGTCTTCAAGCCATTGGGCTATGGAGTCAATCAAAGGATAGCTTAACTAGACTGGATCATTAAAGGGAATGTTCACAAGGCAGACTAGCAAAGAAAAAGGCAAGTCTTCATGTTTAATGGATGAGATGGTTCTAACCAGGGTGAAAGGGAAATGAAGAATCCTTATACTAGATCAGAATGAAAGAAAACAGGTGATCATGAACAAAGGGTAATTAAGAATCCTTTGCTATAGAAGAGGGGGAGAAACTTCGAAAGTAAGGGAGCATTTAAGAATTCCCTAACTAATATAGTTTAGCAGAAAATATTAAGAAAGTAAACAGTCAAGACAGAGTGCATTAAAGCAAGTTCTAAAATATCATTCCTAGTTTACCACTCAGATTTCATTAAAACACATATGATTATTAAGAAACATAAGGAAAAACATTAATACACATGAGAGAATACTTATTTGATTTTCGCTTTACACAAGAATCTTGAAAAATATCTGAGCTTTATTCCATGATCCAGCAAGCCAATCCAGCTTTGATACAATAACACTTTGATTTTAGATAAAAGTCTACATAAATGTCTTTGAATCCACCCTTAATACTTTGAAATGTGAAGTATTTATACAGAAAAAAAAAATGACAAAATATCTCATAAAAATATAAGATTTGATCTAGGGAATCAAAATATCTTCAAGCATGAAGGTAGGGACAGATGGAAAACTACATCATGATGTCCCTCTTATTGTGGTAGTGTTGGCTGTTGCAGTTGAATTTGAGCTCTTTAAACTGGCTGATATTTGTACACTAGAACCATCTTTGTCTTTAATCTTTCATTGATACTCTTTAACCTACTAGTCTTTGACCCTGTTAATCTGTCTCTCACCTGTTTCATCTGGCTGCCTTCAGATTTACTGTGGTAACTTATAGTAAATCTGTCATCTTTTCCCACCATTCATCCTTAGGCAACTTCACTTTTAGCATTCTTCTGTATATTTAGTCTGCCTCTATGTATTTTGCAAAATTAGGCTTGGTGACAAACAAATGTTTCATCTCATGCTCTAGAAAAAACATATTCTCCAAATTATCATAGAATACTTTCCCATTTGGCAATGCTTTGATACCTGAAGTGCTTGCTTGTTCCTTAGCTAACTTCCTTAGTCTGTCAGTGTAGTCCAATTGGGTCATAAGTTTATATTGGGTGATCATAGGACTGGGAAGGCCTTTATCCCTCAAAATTTGAAACTTGGCCATAAATTTGTCAATGCCCACCTGCATGTTGTGGCATTTTTCCTCTAGGTTAACCATAAGGTTTCTTTTGGAAAGAACCTTTTTTACTTCTATGATGGCTTCAGTTCTATCCTCTACACCAAGCTCATTAAGGTCATGTTTGTTCTTTCTATTCAAGAAGTGGATGAGTCGATTACCATCCTCAGGTTGGTCTCTAAAATCTTCCTTTACTTTTTGAATTGCTTCAGTGGCCACTTTTACCTATTCAGTTTGCTCAAATATTACTTGAATCGATGGCAAAATATCATTGAAAGAGTCAATGCTATTGGCCCAAAGCATCTCCTTGGTTTGTCCTAGTGGCTTGTGTAGAGTTAAATATTTTTCTAGTACCTTGATTTTCTCACCCATCCTTAGGGCTTTCTATGTTTCTTCTCTCTGTTGTATTTGGACAGGATTACAGTAAGTTTCTAATCTTTCCACTTTCTCCTCTGGCCTTTGAGTTCTGTTGCCTAGATTGACATGTCCTCCATGGCTTTTACTAGCTCTGCTATCTTTTCTATTGAAGTACCTACTGTTGTAGAATCAGTGGTGATTGGCAGTGCTATGGCAAGTGGAGTTGTGGGTTCCAGTGATGTTGCCAATGTTGAAGGAACTGCAGTAGAAACAGTGGGAATGGCAGTCTTAGAAGTGGTGGCCAAGTCACTTTGTTTGGACTGAATCAATGTGTCCAAATCTTTCTCTGTTTCTTTCAGTTGGTCATTTAGCTTTAGGACCAAGTCCATAAGCTCTTCTTGTCCTTTTTGTGTCTCCAAGACTTCTACTGTTTGTGGGTGATGTAATGGTGGAATATTGAGTTGCTTCTTCAAAGCAGCTATGTGTTGGCTTATGATTCTAGTATGGCTCTATGATACAGGTGTTGTACCTGATGGCAACTCACTCAAGTGGCAATGGTCTGTTTAGGCTCTCAAAATGATGGAAATTAAGAGGCTCGCAAGTGAATGGTTCAAAAGATGCGAACCCGCAAGTTCACCATGCAGGAGGTGCGGTCATACCCGCAGGTTACCCGTTCAGAAGGTGCGGACCCCAGTGCACACACTTCAAGGCAGTGAAGCGCGCTCATGTGGGGTTTCTTATGTTTGGCTCATGGTATTTAGCCTGCCTTTTTTCTGATGCTATGGTTTTTGCCCGTGGTATAGGATCTATTTTAGCCCCGGTTTGGATCCCTTGTATTTGTTATTGATGGTTTTGTCCCATGGTGTGAATAAGGGCTTGCCTATAAATAGGGGAGGAGATAACTTGGCTTTTGTATCTTTCAATTGAATATCTTAAGGTCTGAAATTTTGGGCGATTGGTTCTAAAAGCTAGATCTAATTCAAGGAGATAACTTAACTTAAGGTGAATATATTGGCATGTCATGATCTCTCGGGCGCATGAACAAATCTGTGGATCTGACTGACTATGGCACATTGGTATACTGAAAATTTGGCCCTAATCAGAAGTCCGCAGGCGATCCGAAGGCGTAGTGCGTGGGTACGCAACGTAGTCAAAGGTGCAGTGCGTGGGTACGCAGCACAGTTAAAGGCGCAGTGCGAGGTACGCAATACAGTAGAGGGCACAATGCGGAGCACACGCAGCGCAGAAAAGGACGAAGTGCGAGGTATGCAGGCGAGAAGAAGGCATAGTGCGGGTCTACGTAGAAAGTCAGAAGTGAAGGTGTGGATCTAAAGAAAAGTTCCCAGAGCAGAAGAACAACCAGTGCGGATCTGCGCAGTTCAGTCTCAGAAGAGCTGCGGATATACGCAGGCCCCTGTTGGTGAAGTTGTGGTTTTATCGTGAAAAAAATTGTTGATTGTCTTTTATCTATTGCAGCAGAGTTCTGGGTTTATATTTCCGGTACTATCTTTCTTTTTACAGCATTCTGAGAAGCTGGATGATTCTTGGTCGATTGTATAAGGATTTTGGATGATTTACATGATTATTTGATATTCTTGGATCCAGTTTGAAAATTTATGAAAAGTGGTCCTTGAAAGAAAAGAAGTAGGGGGTTGTTGCTCCCTTCCAGGAGAGACTGGAGAACGAGAGAGAGTTGTAGCTCTCTGCAGGTTGCAGCCTGCGTACTGGTAAAGGACTACACCAGTACAAAATCATTGTAAAAGGAGTTTCTAATTTGAAAGAAGATAGAGACATATTGCAGCAGGTGTGTTTTCACCCACATTGGGTTTCCACCTTATATCTGGTGTTCTTTGGTGTGACTACCTGTTTTTCTTGTTCATGCTCATTATTTCACAAGTTAATGATCAATAAATTATGAAGGCATATTGAAAAGAATGGTTGATAATACTGATTCACCCCCCTCTCAGTATCTATTTCCAACAATTGGTAATCAGAAGCAGTCCTTCTGAAGGAGCTTGATCGCTTGAAGGAAGATCCATCATCATGAGCAACTATGAGAGGGAAGCATCAATCAGGCCACCTATTTTTGATGGGACAAAC
Organism: Pinus taeda; assembly: GCA_000404065.3. Classification (NCBI taxonomy): domain Eukaryota; kingdom Viridiplantae; phylum Streptophyta; class Pinopsida; order Pinales; family Pinaceae; genus Pinus; species Pinus taeda. The sequence continues at coordinate 102,621 of APFE030445282.1, read as the reverse complement.
TTCATATATTGGAAGGTAAGAGTTACTGCCTATCTTCAATCCTTGGGTACAGAAGTTTGGGACATCATAGAAACAGGATATACTTTTCCATTAGCTACTCCTACAGATCCAACAGAGAAAAAGAAATATGAAACAAATGCAAAGGCAGTCAATACTCTTCTAGGATGCATATCTCAATTAGAATTTGTGAAATTTATGCAGTATAAATCCGAAAAAGAAATATGGGACAAGACTGTTCTGAGCTATGAAGGAGATGATCAGGTAAAACGTGCAAAACTTCAAACCATCAGGATTCAGTATGAAAATCTCAAGATGTATAATGATGAAAGTGTGGCTAACTATTTTCTCCGTGTAGATGAGATTGTTAATTGTATGAAAAAGGGTGAAGAAATAAAAGAGGCTGTTGTGGTTGAAAAAGTTCTCAGATCTTTGTCTCCTAAGTTTGAATCAAAAGTTTCTGCAATAGAAGAAAAAGAGAATCTGGAGAAAATTACCATGTCACAGCTACACGGAATTCTAACTTCTTATGAAATGAGGAAAGGGGGACCATTAGACAGCAGAGAGGCTGCATTCAAGACCTCAGGAAAAGGAGATTCCTATGACCCAGGAAATATGTCAGAAGAAGAGGAAGAATAAAATTTTATCAAGAACCTTCAACGGGGTGCTGGAAGATTCAGAGGTAAGTTACCCTTCAAATGATTTACTTGTGGAAGATTAGGTCACTATGCTGCCAAGTGTCCTCACAAAGATAAGCTTGACAAAGGTAAGGAACCTGTTAGATGGAACAAGAAATAGAATATAAGTAAGAAAAGCTACTACGCTCATGAAGACAGTGATGGACTCTCAAATAATGATGACGATGAATGAGGTAATAATTATAGACTTTTGATGGCTTTTGAAGATGATGATTTCATGGATGCTATAGATGAAGAAGGTCTTTATGAAGAGATTTCTAAACTCAAAATTTGTTTAGAAAAGAAAAATATGATTATTCATACTCTGTAATTTCAACTGGCTAAAAGGGAAAAACATCATGAAAAGTTAGAATGTGAAATTGTGGGACTTAGAAAAGAGATTGAGAAAACAAAAGCTCTTAATCTTAGATTTGTTAAAGGATCTGAAACTCTAAATGAGATCATAATTGTGCAACGTTCTCCTCTAGTCAAGACAATTCTGGGATATAATGAAGAAACATCTCAAGCGCAGAAACCATCCACCTCCAAAAGTTATCTTGATGCAGCAAGAATGAGCGAGCAAAGGCCCAACAAAGACTACCAAGTAAATCGAGGGAAATCCACCTTAAGGATAAACAGAAGCTACAACCAGCCATAGGTGAAACCTTCTCAATTTGCCTCAAGAATGGATGACAGTAGAAACTACAATCTTTTGGTTGGTAGATTTGATAATTGCAGGAGTTTCTTCAATGGCCAATGCTTCTCTTGTTATAACTTTGGTCACAAAGAGACTCAATGTGTTGCCTATAAGACAATCATGACTAGAGAAGCTCAAAAACAAAGAAGTATGATTGGGATCATGAAAATAACCTACAATAATTTTTCCACTCTTGAAAATGAAATAGAATGTTCTATTTGTAACAACTTCGGTCATGAAGATTCTGAATGCAGGAGCAGGTTTCGGCAGACAACTCAGAAGGAACAAACCTCAAGTACCAAAACATGGAGAATGAAAGAACCACAACCAGAAAGATGTGGTATAGCCTTATATGCAGAAGGGAAAGAAAATTAATGGTACATCGACAGCGGATGTTCGAAACATATGACAGGTGATAAGGAAAAACTTCAGTCATATAGTGCCTTAGAGAAAGAAAAGAAGGTATCATTTGTAAATGACACCCCTGCACTCATAAAAGGTAAAGGTTCTGTTCTTTTAAAAGAAAAGGTCAAAGCAGGAAATGTTATGTATGTTGATGGCTTAAAGCATAATCTATTGAGTCTCAGTCAGATGTGTGATCAATGAACAGAGGTAATATTTCGATCAAATGGATGTAGTGTTCGTGATCTTGATACAGGAAAAACAGTGATCAAAGGCATAAGAACTCCAAATAATTTTTACATATTCAAAGAAGGACAACATCAATGCTATCTAAGCAAGAATGATGAACACTTCCTATGGCACCGGAGATTGGGGCATCTAAGCTTCTTGCAAATAAGGAAAGCATTGCAAATACTGGGTAGTTCGTCATCTTCCAGACATAAGAATTCCAGATAATACAATATGCAAGTCATGTCAGTTTGGTAAGCAAAATAGAACTAACTTCCCTGAGAAGGAAGGATCAGGTAGCAGGCCACTTGAGCTTGTCCATACTGACGTATGTAGTCCATCTAGGAAAAGGTCACCTCGAGGAGAAAAATACTTTATATTATTCATTGATGACTATTCAAGGACGGTTTGGATAGGACTTATGAAGCACAAAGATGAAGCCTTCAAAAAATACAAATCCTTCAAAGATTTTGTTGAAAATGAATCAGATCACAAAATTAAATGCCTTAGGTTTGATAGAGGTGGGGAGTTTACCTCAAATGAATTTTTCGATTTTTGTGAAGAACATGGAATAAGAAGAGAATTCTCTACAGCCAGGACTCCTCAACAAAATGGAGTAGTTGAAAGGATGAACAGAACGGTTCAACAAATGGCTCGTGCTATGCTTGATGAGTCTGGAACTCCCGCAACTTTCTGGGGTGAAGCTGCATTTTTTGCAGTTGTTATTCTCAACAAAACAAATGTCCAGGTGAAAAACACTCAAATCCCTCATGAGCTCTGGTATGGTGAGACTCCTTCGATAAAATATTTCAAAATTTTTGGAAGCAAATGCTATATCAAAAATACTGATGACATCTTGGCAAGTTTGAACCTAGAGCAGATGAAGGCATTCTCCTTGGTTACTCTCCCCACAACAAAGCTTACAAGTGTTATAATAAAAGGCTTGGTACTATTGTCTGGACAAATACCTTCATCAAAAAGGTTTTTGAAAAGGATCAGCAGAAGCAATCTTTATATAAAAATTGAAAATAACAAATTGCTAATACTTGTTGTGTATGTAGATGATATCATCTTTGGCAGCAATGAAGAAGCTATGAGTCAAAACTTTGCCTTGGTAATACAGAAGGAATTCGAAATGTCTTTGCTTGGAGAACTGACATATTTTCTTGGTTTACAAATCCAACAAAATAAAGGTGGTATCTTTTTATCTCAAACCAAGTATCTCAAGCAGATCTTGAAGAAGTATGGCATGGAACATTCGAAACCAGTATGCACTCCTATGGTCACAGGATGCAGCCTCAGTGCAAATGATGAATCACCAGCAGTGCATCAACCAACCTATAGGTCCATGATTGGAAGTCTATTCTATTTAACTGGTACCCAACCAGACATCATGCATGCAGAAGGAATGGTTGGAAGATTTCAAGCAAACCCTAAGGAAACTCATCTTCAGGAAGTAAAGAGAATTTTCAAGTATCTTCAAGGAACTCAAAACTATGGCCTATGGTATCCTAGAGATGCGGATCTCATTCTTCATGCTTATACAGATGCAGATTGGGCTGGAAGCGTGGATGACAGAAAAAGAACTAGTGGTGGTGCATTCTTTATGGGTTCCAGATTAGTATCTTGGTTCAACAAGAAACTGAGTTTTATTGCATTATCTACAGCTGAAGTAGAATATGTGGTTGTTGCATCCTGTTGCACTCAACTCCTTTGGATGATGCAAACCTTGCAGGATTTTCAAATCACTTGTACACCACCTTTCTCCATCTTATGTGATAATACAAGTGCAATCAGCATTTCAAAGAACCCAGTCATGCATTCAAAGACCAAGCACATACCGATCAAGTATCATTTTCTCCGGGAACAAGTGCTGGAACAAAAGGTAAAATTGGAATATGTTCCCTCCAAGGAACAAGTTGTTGATATTTTCACCAAACCATTGCCCAGGGAGACATTTGAATACCTCAGACAGAAGCTGGGGGTTGTTGATGCATCATCCTACTGTTGAATCTTGTTTGTTGTACGCAGGTGGATACACATACATTTGTCGGTCTATGTGGGTCGAATGGGTATATCAGAGATCATCTGGCACAGGTTCAGGGGGAGCATATATTCTTCTAATGATGCATTGTTGGCATTATCTTAGAAGTCCTTGGTTTGATTTCTCAAGAGTTTTCTGATGGAGTAGATCAATGTGTGCTGGTCTGAAGGTTGATTCTGCTGATAGTTGTTCTTGTCTCTATGTCATGTACTTATTTTCATATCAAGTTCATGTAACGGCCTATTTAGGTTTCCCCACTATGCCTGGGATGAATGATTTTTGTTTATCTTGTGTATTCCGACTTGGATGGGAGATGGATGTATGTATGAGTCTTGATGATAGGAAGGTTACTTATGATGTATGGAGTCATGTTCTTTCTTGTAGAACATCTTTTTGCAGACAACATTTCAGCACAGAGCATATACGAAGGAGGAGCTCGTTCAGAGTTTTCAGCAGGTACTCAGGGGGAGTATGGTAGTCCGCCCCTTTTCCCTTGATGTCAAAGGGGGAGAGTGATTGGTTATTGTTTCCATCAAGTCGAAAGGGGGAGATTGAATTATGATACATATGTTGTACTTGATGGCAAACCACTCATCTCAGATGATAAATTATAGTGCAGCAAAGTTATTTTCTGGTTCACGGACTTCCACGCAGAGAAAA
>APFE030445282.1:16359-96137 GCA_000404065.3 Pinus taeda | reverse complement strand
TATATATATGAGGGAGGGGTTATGTGGTGGAGGCGCAATGGGATATTAAAAAAAATTGTGATATTGGGCATTCACTAGACGCAGGAGCAGTATGGAGGAAAATGAGATCTAAATGAGATTGCAATTTTTTTTTTTACATGACAGCCAACTATTCCTAGACGTTCTCCCTACCGATTACCAATGCTCTGCTTGCAAACAATTCGGTGGCCCTGGCTTAAGATACAGATTTTGTCTCGATGAATGTAACTTCAACCTCCAAGACTACTACGCAAGGGCTCTAGCTGTGGTTAATACACCTCGCGTATTGGAGCAACTCTTGCAACTAGCGTATCGATGTAAGGGACTAGGTCTTTCAACTAGCGTATTGATGTGAGGGATCAATTTTTTTTTTTTTAACCAGCGTATTGATGCAAGGGAGCAGCTATTTCAAGTAGTGTATTGATGTGAGGGAGTAGCTCTTTCAACCAGAATATTGGAGCTGCCAGCGTATTGGAGGCAGCGTGGAGAGGTATGGAGAGTAGCTTTTACAGGCAGCAGTGTTGCTAGCAGCGTTTCAAATCTGGATGTTCTACAGTGTTGGGTCACAAGATATTAGTGATGCAACAAGACATTTTCAGGGCAATGGGACTGCCCAACAAAGGCCACACGGTGTGTTATTGATTTGAAAACAAGGATTCCATAGTCAACAGAATTGGAAAGGAGGCTTGGAACGCAGAGCATGAGATGAGATTGAAACAATTGTGTGGAGTTGAGATGAATTTCAAGCGTTACACCAGATTATTATGCAGAGGGCAGAGGGCAGAGAACTGAAGAATATGGAAAACTACAAATTTTTGAAAAATGGATGAAGGGAGTTACAATGGCAGACTGCAATGCCAAAAATAGAGTTGGCTCTGATACCATGTCAGGCCAAGTGGTAACTCCTAAAATGTAATTTGTTAAATTATGGTATGTTCTATGCTTAGAGAAGTTTACTTATTTTTCTTATTATTATCCATAGATTAGCAATCATATGTACATTAAGTAAAGTGCAGATAGAACATTAAACGATCGACAGAAAAACAAGCCAAGCCAAGAGACACAAGATGTGGCACCTAGCCAGGGACAAACCCCAATATGGGAAAACCTTTTGATAAAATGTTCTTTTATCTTCAATAATTCAGCAGAGAGAAATAATACATAAATCTAATTTACATTAGCAGCAACAAACCCTAGATCAACCCTCAATTAGAGCAAACAATATCTTGCAAACCAACAGTCGGATCAGCTTGATTCCTTCACCAAAAAATGCAGCCTTCTGAGGAGAGTCAATTCCACCTACAATGCAGTTCTGAGAGAGAGAAAGATGGTCAATGCTGGTCAAACTTCCGATCTGCAGTTGCAGCCCTAAATTCTATGTCCTTCCTTCCACACTTGCGAGAGAAGAGTCCCTTTCTGCGTAGTAGGAGAAGAGCCTCTTTTCTGTGTAGGAGAGAGAGAGATGTGATGAGAGTGAGTGTCCAAATGAGGAAAAGACCTCCTATATTTATATTCAAATGTTGATGATGAAAAGATGCATCTATTGAGCTTCTGAGCCTACATGAGTTGCTGGTTGGCTTGATAATTATTCCATAATCAAAATAAATTCATATCCCCATAAATACTTATCGGAATCAGATGATCTTTAGATCAATCCTACACCTCTCGACAAGAGGAATCTAATAAAAATATTATCAGCCATGAATAAGACTACCCACATGGAGTTTGGCCCTAGTTTCCAATTTTACCACTCCCTCTCAACTAGGGAGAACTCCATCTGCAATTCGTTTGTCAGATGCTACTATTCATCCATCAAATGCACTGCCTTGTACAACTTGACCCCTGCTCTGCTCTACTCTATTCTGTTCTGCCCTGTTCTGATCTTCTCTGCTCTTCTCTATTCCTCTTTGCTCTGCTTTGCTTTGTTTGAATTATGAAGAAGAAGAAATGATCGAGGATGTATCATACCATCCTCCACTGACTCACAATCAGTCTCGGAGTGTGTACCACTGGTCCCAGACCAGTACTCAACCGACCTGAAGTCAGTGTCATAGTGGGTAGTAGGTACAACTCCTACCACTGGTCCCAGACCAGTATCATTGATCCCAGATCAATCAAGGTCATCCTAGCATAGGGAGTATGGTAGATACAACGATGTGTCCATCGGTACTACTATGTTTCCTATCCTCATTTCCCTGCTTATTGATCAGTTGAGAGGTACTTCCCATGAGTCCTAGACTGCATGGGTAGGATGCCTCGACAGGAGAACTAATCATCCTATCCACAGGAGAGTGAATCATCTTGTCCACAGGAGAGCGAATCATCATGTTCCATAATCACCATGGAGAACACATCATCCAGGCCTCACAGGATAACTAATCATCCTGCTACACAAGTGTCATGGGGAACACATCATCCAGACCTCATAGGAGAACTAATCATCCTGCTACATAGTCGCCACGGGGTGTCATAGGGAAAGTTTTAATTCTTTAACCCTGTACACATACACCACCGAGGATGATGAGTCACCCTGTGGTCATATGTTGCTCCAAGGAGTACCCCGCACCCCCCCTGGGGCTCCAAGAGCTCCATACATCATACAAGACCCTCATCAGAGGGTTTCTGAATGACACCAAGGCGTTCTCGAAAAGTCAAAATTTGACCTTTCCTAGGGGCTTTGTCAGAATGTCCGCGACCTGCTCATATGTACCGATATGTTGGAGCCTTATAGCTCCTCGTAGCACCATATCTCGAATATAGTGGTACCTGATATCGATATGCTTGGAGCGATCATGAAATATGAGATTCTCTGATAAACAAATCCCACTCTGGTTATCACATAGGATCACAGTGGTATCCAATGTAAATCAAAACAGCTCACTGAAGAGATTTTGTAACCAAACTGCCTCACAGGTAGCCATGCTAGTAGCAATATACTCTACCTCGGCAGTGCTCAAAGCCATCGACTTCTGCTTCCTATTCATCTAGGATATCGAAGCAGATCCCAAGGAGAAAAAGCACCCAGAAGTGCTCTTACGATCCACCACACTGCTTGCCCAATCAACATCAGTGTATCTAAGTAGTCTCACATCTCCAGTAGTGTATCTTAACCCATAAGTAATTGTGCCACGAAGATATCTCAACAGATTCTTGGCACCAATCCAATGCATGTGGTGAGGTTCAACCATATGTTGACTCAACGTGTTGACTACGAAGCATATATCTGGATGGGAGTTCACTAAGAACATTAATGGTCCGACGAGTTGACGATACTCGATGGCATTTCGTAAAACAGGTCCAACAACGCTATTGCTTAACTTCTTAAAGTCAAGCTCCATAAGGGTAGTTATAGGCTTGCAGTCCACCATATCGAATCTTTCCAATATTTTTCACCACATATTTTCCTTGAGATAGGAAAATTTCCCTTGGCTTCTGCCAGACTTCAAGTCCTAGGAAATAGTGCATCAGTCCTAGGTCCTTTATTTCAAATTCAGAAGCCAACTCCCTCTTACATTTGTGAATGAGAGGGTCTGCACCTGTTAGAAAGAGGTTATCCACATACAACACCAGTATGAGAGGTTTGTCATCTTCAACCTTAAAGTAAAGGTTAGGATCGACTTCACTCCTAGTGAATCCTAGCTTCATCAAGTAGCTATCGATCCTCTCACACCATGCTCGGGGTGCTTGCTTCAGCCCATAGAGAGCCTTCTTCAACCTGCATACAATATTTTTGATCATACATCTCAAATCCTTCAGGTTGCTCCATGTAGACCTCTTCTTTGATCGTACCATGCAAGAACGCGGTCTTGACATCCATATGATGTAGGTTCCATCCTTGTGAAGTGTTAAGTTTAGGTATGTTCTATGCTAGAGTAGTTTATTTAAATTTTCATAGTTAGCAATCACATCAACATTAAGATAAACTGCAGATAGAACATTAATAAAAAGTGAAAAAAACAAGCCAAGACAAGAGGACACAAGATGTGGCACTAGCCAGGGACGAACCCCACAATGTGTGCGGAAACCCTTTGATCAAATCTTCTTTTATCTTCAAAGTTCAGCAGAGAAAGAGAGAGAGAGATAATACATTTACAACAGAAGTCAACATTTTGACTTATCTAGATCTAGCATAGATCATTTCGTATAACGATGAGATCATTTGAAGACATTCTACTTCAACTAATTTTCCAAGGTGATGGCTTCACCTATTGTAGTGTTGCATCTGATCCACTTGCTGCACTACTGCATGCTGCACTAATCATGATTATCATCATGCTGCCCATGTCCATGATCTTGTCCATCATCATGCTGCTCATCATCATGCTGAGATCCTCACCGTTTCTTCTTTATCATATCCATGAGATCTACCTGAAATTTTGGTCTCCATTACTGTACTTTTACTTAACCACAGGTGCTTGAGCCATTTTACTTGTCACCGACATTGTTCTAATGATACCATCTAGATCTTCTCCATGACTAGTATGTCGAGACTGTAGTATGCTGGGAGAGAATGTTATTCCCAGACTACAACCATTCTTTATGCAAGAATGTCGAGACTCCAACTCACTGCAATGACACCATCCACTACTCCATGAGGTTGTGACTGCACCTTAAACCCAAACTAGGTGCAGTCAAACCCTACTTTGGTTCCTTTCTTCGTGACTGAGGCTTAGTGCGGTTCACTATGGCTCCTCCCTTTACTGGTAGTGGCTTACAGTGGCTCCTTAATATAACTTCAAGCCTTGACTGCGACTTCCCTTATGACAGTGTATAAGTGCCTTATGAACAACGTTACCATCACTGTGTTTGAACTGTGTGTAATTGTCACCATTACTTGCATATATATGTTTCCAGGAGCATTGTATATATCTCTATATGAACAACGTATGACCAGTGTGTGAATAAGTATCTATATCTACGTTAAATATCATCTATACTTTGTGTAGAGGTATCATCAGCGACCAATGTATATGTCTCCATTGCCTATGAATTCATGACCCAACATATGTGTCTCTGCCTACGCATTAGTAATCTTTATGCCCATGCGTGATGGCATATTATATAGTTGCATTCCAATATATATGTGTTCCTCTTTATGCCCTGCATGATGGCATATTATATAACTACATTCCAATATATATGCGTTCCTCTTAATGCCCTGCCTGATGGCATATTATTTCATCACTCCGGTTGTTGTGTTGCGTTATATTATTGCCTACATCCTGATCATAAACAACATGTATATACCACTGTGTATATTATTTATAACCATGAACAACGTATATTGTATAAGGTTTCCCATGTATCATCATATAGAGATGAAAAACATATTTGGTCTCCTTGAATAGCATGTAGTGATTCATCATTTGTCAGGAGATAGATGTCTTCTTGACCTGCGTAGGATTAGGGAATCATTTTGCAGCTAGGGCATCATCTCTTCGAGATCTCTCCTTCTCCAAAAACCCAAGATGTAGAGAGGAGATCACCTAAAGAGTGTGTGTAAATGACATCAAATCCTCTTATATTTATACTAAAATGTATAGGTTAAATAGACATGACGTTCGGGCTTCTATAGCCTACATAAGAGCTGGTCAGCTTGATAATAATTACATAATCAAAATAAATTCATATCTCCATAAATGCTTATCAAAACCGAATGATCTTTGGATCAATCCTACACCTCTCGACGAGAGGGATCCAATAAAAATATCATCTGCCATAAATAAGCTGACCCACGTGGAATTTGGTCTTAGTTGCCAATTTAACACTCCCTCTCAACTAGGGAGAACTCCATCTGTTGATCCATAAGTCTGACTGTACTTTCTCTACCATCAGTGCCCTGCACTGCTCTGCCCAACTCTGCTCAGCTCAGCTTGCTCTGCTCAACTCTGCTTTGCTAGCTCTGTTGGCTCTGCTCAGCTTGCTCTGCTCTGCTCTGCTCAGCTCTGCTCTGCTTTGCTAGCTCTATTGGCTCTGCTCTACTTAGCTCAGCTCTACTCTACTGGCTCTGCTCTGATCAGCTCAGCTCTACTCTTCTATGCTCAGCTTTGTTGGCTCTGTTGTGCTCTACTTTACTACCTCTGCTCTGCTAGCTCTGCTCAACTCTGTTGGCTCTGCTATGCTCAACTCTACTGCCTCTGCTCTACTCTGCTCAACTCTGCTTTGCTCTGCTGGCTTTGCTGGCACTGCTCTGCTCAGATCTGCTGGCTCTGCCCTGCTCAGCTTTGTTGGCTCTGCTAAGCTCTACTTTGCTAAACTATGAAGAAGAAGAATTGATCGAGAATGTCTCATACCATTCTTCATTGACCTGAAGTCAGTCTCAGAGTGCGTACAACTAGTCCTAGACTAGTCTCAACGGACCCAAAGTCAACATCATAGTGGGTACCACTCCTACCACTGGTCCCAGACTAGTATCGCAGTCCTAGAGAGTGTACTACTGGTCCCAGACCAGTCTCAGCTGACCTGAAGTCAGTGTCATAGTATGTACCACTCTCACTAGTCCTAGACCAATATTGCACTGACACGAAGTCAGTCTCAGAGTATGTACCATTTGTCCCAGACCAGTCTTAACTGACCTGAAGTTAGCGTCATAGTATGGTACAACTCCTACCACTAGTCCCAGACCAGTCTCAGCTGACCCAAAGTTAACGTCATAGTATGTACCACTCTCACTGGTCCCAGACCAGTACTGCATTGACACGAAGTCAGTCTCAGAGTATGTACCACTGGTCCCAGACCAGTCTCAACTGACCTGAAGTCAGCGTTATAGTATGGTACAACTCCTACCACTAGTCCCAAACCAGTATCATTTATCCCAGATCAATGGAGGTCATCCTAGCATAGGGAGTATGGTAGATACAATGATGCATCCATCGGTACTACTATGGTCCCTAACTTCATTTCCCTTCTCATTAATCAGATGAGAGGTACTTCCCATGAGTCCCAGACTGCATGGGTAGGATTCCTCAACAGGAGAACTTAATCAATCCTGTCCTCACAGGAGAACACATCAATCCTGCTACAATCGCCATGGAGAACACATAAATCCAGGCCTCACAGGAGAACACATCAATCCTACTAAAATCGCCATGGAGAACACATCAATCCAGGCCTCACAGGAGAACACATCAATCCTGCTACAATTTCCATGGAGAACACATCAATCCAGGCCTCACAGGAGAACACATCAATCCTGCTACAATCGCCATGGAGAACACATCAATCCAGGCCTCACAGGAGAACACATCATCCTGTTACACAGGAGAGCGAATCATCCTGTTCCACAAGATAGCAAATCATCTTGTCTCACAAGAGAGTGAATCATCTTGTCCCAGTGTGCACCACCAGGGGAGGTTGACTCACCCTGTGGTCGTCTGTTGCTCCAGTAAGAACTACAAGCCCCTAGAGCTCCCATAGCTAAATGTATGCAATATGAAAGACCCTTGTACAAGGGTCTCTTGACGACTCCAATTCGTTCGGGAAAATCATAGATTTGATCTTTCCCCTGGGGATTTAGTGACCTGTACATCATCTCAGTGTGATGGAGCCTCCTTTCTCATCGACTTACCATATACTAGATAAGGTAGTATCTGATGTCTATCTGCTGGAGCAATCATTGAATATGGGATTCCTCAATAATCGAATCCCACCTCTGGTTGCTATAGATAATCTCAGTGGTATTAATCATGTGTACAAACAACTCACTGAAGAGATTCCCCAACTAGACAGCTTCATACGAGATCATACTCGTAGATATGTATCCGATCTCGACGGTGCTTATAACAGCCAACTTGTGCTTCCTGCTTAGAAGCAGAATCCAAAGAGGAACAACACTAAGAAGTGCTCCAGTGATCCTCCACATTGCCTGTCCAATCAGTGTTCGAATAATCATGCAGTTTCATATTTCCAACAGTATATCTCAATCCATGAGAGGTTGTGCCATGAAGACATATTAGAAGATTCTTGGCACCAATATAGTGAGGCTCAACTAAATATGAGCTTCCTATGAAAAACATATGTCCGGATGGAAGTTCACCAAGAACTTTCCCATGTCTGGTCTAACATCACTACCGTATAACTTCCTCGAGGTAGTCAAAGTCTTGCAATTTATCATTTCACATCTGGAATCCAACTCCCTCTTACTTATGCAAGTGAGAGTGTCTTCACTTGTTAGACATAGGTGCCGGTATGAGAGGTCTGTCATTCACAACCTTTGGATGGTTTGGATCGATTTCACTCCTAGTGAATCTCAGCTTCATCAGACAGCTGTTGATCCTCTCATACTATACCTGGGGTGTCTTGCTTCAAGCCATAGAGGGCTTTCTATTACCTACATGCATGATATTTCTGATCACGAATCAAACTCCTCGGGTTGTACCAAACCTGTGGACCTGTGGCATGAGGGGAATGGTCCCCTTGTAATATTTTCCTTCGGTACATCTCAGACATGTACTTTCATACTCTTTTGAATTCAAGCTTCCTTATCACCATATTTTCATTGATGAGTGCCACCTTGAAACCTTTGTCTTCCATTTCTGAAGTGGACACCAAGTTCCTCTTGTGATCAAGTACATAAAAGTGATTTTGGGGTTCCTTTCTTTCTTTGAAGAGATGGTCGTGTCCTTGATGACCTACAATTCTGTCATTTGGACACTCCTTTGCATAAGGGCCGTACTTATCATCAAGACATCTACCTTTCCTTCCACCCTTAGATCCGAACTTCCTAGATCTTTAGGTAGGCCATCAAAAACTTCTGTTGCATCATGCTGATAACATTCTTTGCGTCGACTTCACTCTAGGTGAATTATAAGTAACCCATTGATCCTTCTATTTGGTCCCAACTGTATTTGGTGATTGCTCTTTCACTCTTGCTTGGACATTGTCTTCACCTCAGCTCTGATACCATGTTAAGTTTAGGTATGTTCTATGCTAGAGCAATTTATTTAAATTTTCACAGTTAGCAATCACATCAACATTAATATAAACTGCAGATATAAAATTAATATAAAGTGTAGAAAACAAGCCAAGACAAGAGGACACAAGATGTGGCGCTACCCAAGGACAAACCCCACAATGTGTGGGGAAACCCTTTGATCAAATCTTCTTTTATCTTCAAAGTTCAACAGAGAAAGAGAGAGAGAGAGATAATACATTTACAATAGAAGTCAACACTTTGACTTATCTAGATCTAGCATAGATCATTTCGTATAATGATGAGATTAGTTGAAGACATTCTACTTCAACTGATTTTCCAAGGTGATGGCTTCACCTATCGTAGTGCTGCATCTGATCCACTTGTTGAACCATTACATGCTGCACTAATCATGATTATCATCATGTTGCCCATGTCCATGATCTTATCCATCATCATGCTACTCATCATCATGTTGAGATCCTCATTGTTGCTTCTTTATCATATCCATGAGATCTACCTGAAAATTTGGTCTCCATTACTCTACTTTTACTTGACCACAGGTGCTTGAGCCATTGTACTTGTCACCGACATTGTTATAATGATACCATCTAGATCTTCTCCATGACTAGTATGCCGAGACTGTAGTATGCTGGGAGAGAATGTTATGCCCAGACTACAACCATTCTTTGTTGCCATTCTTTATGCAAGAATGTCGAGACTCCAACTCACAGCAGTGACACCATCCACTGCTCCATGAGGTTATGACTGCACCTTAAACCCAAACTAGGTGTAGTCAAACCCTACTGATGTTCCTTTCTTCGTGACTGAGGCTTAGTGCGGTTCATTGTGGTTCCTCCCTTTACTGGTAGCGGCTTACAGTGGCTCCTTAATATAACTTCAAGCCTTGACTGCGACTTCCCTTATGACAGCGTATAAGTGCCTTATGAACAGTGTTACCATGACTGTGTTTGAACTGCGTGTAACTGTCGCCATTACTTGCATATATATGTTTCAAGGAGCATCGTATATACCTATGTATGAACAGCTTATGACCAGTGTGTGAATAAGTCTTTATATCTGCATTAAATATAATCTATAATTTGTGTAGACGTATCATCAGTGACCAACGGATATGTCTCCATTGCCTACGAATTCATGACCCAATGTATGTGTCTCTGCCTACTTGTTAGTAATCTTTATGCCCTACGTGATGGCATATTATATAAATGCATTCCAATATATATGCGTTCTTCTTTATGCCCTGCGTGATGGCATATTATATAACTACATTCCAATATATATGCATTCCTCTTTATGCCCTGCCTGATGGCATATTATTTCATCACTGCGGTTGTTGTGTTGCATTATATTATTGCCTACGTCCTGATCATGAAAAACATGTAGATACCACTGCATATATTATTTATAACCATGAACAACGTATAATGTATAAGATTTCCCATGTATCATCATATAAAGATGAACAATGTATCTGGTCTCCTTGAACAACATATAGTGATTCATCATTTGTTAGCGGATAGATGTCCTCTTGACCTGCGTAGGATTAGGGCATAATTTTGTAGCTAGGGCATCATCTCTTCGGGATCTCTCCTTCTCCAAAAACCCAAGACGTGGAGAGGAGATCACCTAAAGAGTGTGTGTAAATGACATCAAATCCTCTTATATTTATACTAAAATGTATAGGTTGAATAGACATGACGTTTGGGCTTCTAGAGCCTACATAAGAGCTGGTCAGCTTGATAATAATTACATAATAAAAATAAATTCATATCTTCATAAATACTTATCAGAATCAAATGATCTTTGGATCAATCCTACACCTCTAGATGAGAGGGATCCAATAAAAATATCAGCTGCCATAAATAAGCTGACCCACATGGAGTTTGGCCCTAGTTTCCAATTTAACATGAAGCCGCAATGGCTATGATCGAGCGGATGGTGGTATATCTAGCAACAGGTGCAAATATCTCGTCATAGTCTATACCTTCCTTTTGGGAGAAGCAACGAGCGACAAAACGAGCCTTATGCTTTTCCATACTTCCATCTCTTGCATGCTTTATCTTGTAAAGCCATTTAGAAGTGACAATTGTTTTGTCCTGGGGTCTTGGAACTACTTCCCAGACATCATTCTTCATAATAAACTCATATTCTTCGGTCATAGCATCCTTCCATACTTGATGCTTGATGACATATGAGAATAATGAAGGCTCATTTTGTATGATCGTGCTCATGATGGTCAGGTATCCCTGGTACCTGTTAGGTTTCTTACTTTCACGGAAGGTTCTTTGGGGTGCAGTGTGTCCTTCAGCATCATCAAGTAGCCCCCTAAGCCAAGAGGGCCTCTTCCTAGAAGAGGAAGGCTCAGGGGGATCAATAGGATCCATGGGTTCATCCACATCAGGCATTGTTACATCATCCTTTTCTTTCGGTTTCCTCGTGTCAGCTTCTTGAGAGCTCCTCAAAGTAGGAAGATTGTCCACCTTGCTGAGAGCCATATCTTCGTCAAAGGTGACATCATGACTAATCATGACTTCCCTTTGACCGGCTACATAGATTCAATATCCCTTAGTATTTTCACCATAGCCCATGAAGATTCCTTTCTTTCCAGATGCACCCAATTTATTGCTTTTCTCTTTCGGCATATGAAAATATACAGGGCTTCCAAAAATTCTAAATTGAGATACGTCAGGTTTCTTATTGGTGAATATTTCTTCAGGAGTATTGGAACCCAATTCTTAATGACGGCATTGGTTTTGTACATATACGGGGGTGTTAGCAGCTTCGACCCATAGAAACTTTAGAAGTCTTTGATCATGGAGCATGGCACTGATAGCTTCCACAATTGTACGGTTCTTCCTTTCCGCCACACCATTCTGTTCAGGAGTATATGGTGTAATAGTCTCCCTCTTAATGCCTGCCTCTTTACAATAGTCATGAAACTCATTGGATTCATATTCAGTCCCATTATCAGTCCTTAAGATCTTGATCTTCTTTTCGGTTTGATTCTTGATCAAGGCTTTGAAGTGTCGAAACCAAGAGAACACTTAATCCTTCTTTTTCAAGAAGTAAATCAAGTCTTTTGAAAATAGTCATCTAGAAAAGTACGATAATATGAATATCCTCCCAAGGAGTTCACAGGCATCATACCAGATATGTCTAAGTGAACCAACTGTAATATATTGGAGATCTTGCTTTGGCTTGAGGAGAATGGTCCCCTTTTGAGCTTTCCTTCGACACATCCCAAACATACACCTTCTTTCTCTACTTGGAATTCGGGCATCCCTGTCACCATTTGTCTTACATTGGGCAGAGCTTATAATGAAGGTGGGCAAACCTCCGATGCCAAATTTCAGACTAAAGAGATGTGTCACAAGACATGACACCTAGCGGACTTCCACCAACCTCATATAATGAATCAACTCGAAACCCAAGAGTGAAGGAATCTTTAACATTGTTTTTCCATACACATACCTTTCCATCGCTGAAGGTCATCTTGTAGCCTTTGTCTTCCATTGCCAAGATGGACACCAGGTTCTTTTTTGAGGTCAGGTACATATAATACATCCTATAACTGGATCGTATTACCTTGATTCACTTTAAGAGAGACATTGCCTACACCTTTCATAGGATATTTGATATTATCTCCAAGGACAATTTCCAGGTTAGTTTCTTTCTCTATCAGATTATGGAGAAATTCTTTGTAACCAGTGAAGTGCCTTGAGGCACCACTATCAATAAGCCAATTTCCCAGCGAGTCCGGAGGAGCAAAGGTAGATAAAGCAGCTGGTAGATAATATTCATCATGTTTATTGTTAGTAGTGTTAGATTCATACTTGGAATTTCTAGTCTTTTGAATGGTTGTCCTCTTCCTTGACTTCGAGCACTCCTTTTACCTATGCTATTAGATTTGCCATTCCTTTGATTTCCATGAGAGGGATTTTGATCATCGTCCCGGTGAGAGTTCCTTCTATCAGGGCATTCCCTTGCATAGTGACCTAATTTATCGCAAATGTAACATCGTCCTTTTCTTCCACCCTTAGGTCCAACCTTTCTTTTTGATTTAGTCCTAGAATTATTTTTTTTCTTAGCATGAGAAGAAAAGGCGAGAGGACCTTTAGGCATGGGCATTTCTTGCTCTTCTATCCTTGTTTCTTCTTGAATGCATCTTGCCATTAACTCCTCGAAACTAGGAATTATGTTATTGTTGAGAAGAGTACTCCTAAACACATACCATTTGGATGGTAATCCTCCAAGAGTCGTGAGTGCCATTTCCCTATCAATAATAATCTCCCCAATAGATAAGAGATCATTCTTTATCTCGGTGATTCTTAAGAAGTATGCTTGCATACTCTCATCTTTTCCCTTCTTAATTTCCTTCAACTTATTTCTAAGAAACAAGACTTGATTTGCATCATTAACTTTAAATAAAATCACCAGTCTATCATAGATTTCCTTGGAGGTGTTCAGGTCAGAGATGTAGGCGACCAAGTGCTTCTCGATAGTCCTAGATGATCTTCTTTGTTTTGACTTGACTAGTTTTCCATTTGTTCCTGGCAGGAGCAGGTGCATTTGATGGAGGCTCGACAATATTGCCTCTCACATGGTCCAACACTCCTTGATCTTCTAAGGTTAGATCGAGAGACATCTTCCATCCATGATAGTCAGACTTCTCACGGATCTTGTCTTCAACAGGGAAGATTGTTGAGGACCGCATTGTTCTTTTACGATAACCTTGCTAATCTTCTCTCTGGTGATTGCTCTTGCTCTTGCTCGGGCTTTGTCTTCACCTCAGCTCTGATACCATGTTAAATTATGGTATGTTCTATGCTTAGAGCAGTTTACTTCTTTTTCTTATTATTATCCACAGATTAGCAATCACATGTACATTAAGTAAAGTGCAGATAGAACATTAAATGATTGACAGAAAAACAAGCCAAGACAAGAGACACAAGATGTGGCAGCTAGCCAGGGACAAACCCCAATATGGGGAAACCCTTTGATCAAATCTTCTTTTATCTTCAATAATTCAATAGAGAGAAATAGTAAATAATTCTGATTTACATCAGCAGCAGCAAACCCTAGATTAGCCCTCAACTAGGGTAGACAATATCTTGCAAACTGACAGTCAGATTGGCTTGATTCCTTTACCAAAAAATGCGGCCTTCTGAGGAGAGTCAGTTCCACCTACAGTGCAGTTCTGAGAGAGAGAAAGATGGTCAACGCTGGTCAAACTTCCGATCTGCAGTTGCAGCCCTAAATTCTGTGTCCTTCCTTCCTCACGTGTGAGAGAAGAGTCCCTTTCTGCACAGTAGGAGAAGAGCCTCTTTCCTGTGCAGGAGAGAGAGAGAGATGTGATGAGAGTGTGTCCAAATGAGGAAAAGACCTCCTGTATTTATATACAAATGTTGATGATGAATAAATGCATCTGTTGGGCTTCTGAGCCTACATGAGTTGTTGTTCGACTTGAAAATTATTCCATAATCAAAATAAATTCATATATCCATAAATACTTATCAGAATCGGATGATCTTTAGATCAATCCTACACCTCTTGATGAGAGGAATCTAATAAAAATATTATGAACCGTGAATAAGATGATCCACATGGAGTTTGGCACTATTTGCCAATTTTAACAGAATTGTATTATTCATTCAGGTTGTTCATTATTATATACAAGAGGGAGTGACTGTTCAGTTCATCTCCCGATGACTCTCCATTTTCTCTATTATTTATTTACACTAATTACAGTGTTCACCCAATCCCTATGATTAGGTGTCAACAGAAATTGTTGGTCCTCAATTTGACTGTGCTCCCATTTATGACACCGACAAGGAGGATAAAGTTGAGAGTGGTCCTCCCTTTGTCCTGGGTATTATTTATGAGGACATATCCATCGATACCCTTGGAAAGGAAACTTATAATTTTCCCTTGCATGAAAAGGAGAAATTGGAGATGATTGATTATCCTTTTTGGGAAGATCCTATCTTTGATACCAACAATGATAGGATTGATAAGGCTCTTGCTCATACCTTCCTTATGATTTAGGAGTATATTCAAATCACTTGAGCCTGTAGAGTTGGATTTCCAAGAAAAGGGTTCCATTGAGACTTCATCTTCCCCTTTTCCCTTTTCTATTGTTTATCATCTTGAGTCTTCATCAATTGATTTCCTTGCCCCTTTTCATATGATCTCAAGTGACCGTGAGCCCTTTCCCTTTTTGAGTATAGTGTCAAGAAAGAGCCCCTCATTGATTATACTTTACCTCCTTGGAAACACCCTACTTTACCTCCTTGGAAACACCCTCAGGGTTTTGATCACTCCATGACCTCCCATCCCCAATGTAACCACCACCTTGAGAAACCTGTTTATTGCACCCCTTACTTCCTTGTCCCTTTGTTCCTCTCTCATCGTGACCTTGTGGCATCTACAAAGCATGATATTATAAACAATGATTGTGATAGGGACTTGTTGAGAGTGATAGGGACTTATAAACAATGATTGTGATATTATAAACAATGATTGTGATATGGACTTAGAAGGAAAGCCCTGCATTTCTAGATTGGTTTATTCTCCTTCTCTAAGGGATTCCTTTTACCTTGAATCAGTGTTTTAAAAACCAATCGGTTTGAACTGGTAACAAGTCAAACCGGTAGAAAAACCTTGTTTGACCCCTCACTTCACCAAAAAATGGAAAAAACTGGTCCTAACCGGCCGGTTTAGGATGGAATAGGCCGGTTTATGGTCAAATTGGTTGGTTGCGTCCTAAATCGGTCGGTTGGCCACGAAGGACCCACACAACATGGTTTTCGAAGGTTGTAGGGTGTTTTGGAGGGAAAATAATGGTTCTTTCCCTCCAACAACACCCTCTCCAAGCCTTTAAAAGGAGCTTGTCCCTCTCATTTGTCTCACACATCTCATTTGTAGTTTTGTGAATTTGATTGGGAGCTTGGAGACTGGTGAGTTTTTGCTGGAGTAGTCATCTTGGAGGCTTGGAATTGGAGTTGGAGCTATTTTGGAGATAGTTTGGAGTTGTCAGTGGAGTTGGCATCTTCAAGAGGAGGCTAAGGAAGCTAGTTTGCATTTCCAAGTAAGGAATTTCACTTGAAAATTCCTCATTTTACTATTGTCCATGTATTCAATTTTTTGTGTTCTAAACTTCAAACTTCTATCATCTATGTTATCAAATCTCTAGTTCTATGCTATCAAATTTGTAGGCTACATGTGCATTTGTTTTCCTAAATTTAGCTTTGGTTTTCCATGTTTCTTAGCTGCAATTTTTTTTTAAATGGTAGATTTCTTTGCAAATTTTAATTATTTCAAGCCAACATGGCTCCAAAAGCGAAGGACATTGCATGGACTCATTGTGATTTGATTGATGGAAAAATGATATGCAAATTATGCCATAAACCTATTATAGGTGGGGGTATTCTTAGATTGAAACAATGCTTGGCTGGGACAACAGGCCAAATAAAGCCATGTGAAACACCAAATGAAGCGTTAGGTCCTATTGAGGTAAAATACCTTTCCAAGTTTGGAAAGTTTCATGAGGATAAGGCTAGGGAGAAGTTTGTCCAAGATGACATTGCAAGGAAAAGGGAATTGTTAGAAGCCATGAAAGAGAGTGGGTATGATGATTATGAGATTCAAGGCTCCTCTTCTATCCCTTCCACCAATGACCCCTTTCACTATGTTCATCCTTCTTTTGGCCAACGATCAAAAGGAACAAAGAGAACAAACATCTAGAGTTATTTCTCATCCTCTGCCAACATTTCCTCTTCTAATCCCACTTCCTCCTAGCCAAGTCATCAACCCACTTTGGATCAACTTTAGAAAAAACAATGCAAGGAAACCTATTATCAATACATTTCTAGATGGTTGTATGATATAGATATCCCATTTAATGATGCTCGCTCACCTTATTACCAAGATATGTGGGACTTAGTTATCACTGCAGGAAAGGGCTTCAAAGGCCCTATTATGCATGACTTGAGGGGAGCTCTTTTGCAAAAAGAGATTTCTTCCATTGATGAGTATTTGGCTTAGTATAAAGATTCATGGCTCAAAACAAGTTGTTCCATCGTGTCAGATGGATGGACTAATGGAAAGAACCGCACTATGATTAATTTCCTTTTTTCTTGCCCTTAAGGAACCATGTTTTTGAGATCAATTGATGTATATGATAAGGTGAAGGATGCAACCCTTCTATTTGAGATTTTGGATGACATTATTCAGAAAGTGGGGGAGAAGAATGTTGTGCAAGTTATCACCGATAATGCCTCAAACTATGTTCTTGATGGAAAGATGCTTGAGTCCAAATATATGACCATATTTTGGACTCCATGTGCTGCACACTGCATAGACCTCATGCTTGAGGACATAGGAAAAGTGGAGTGGGTAGAAAACATTGTAGAGCATGCCAAGTGCATTACAAAATACATTTACAACCACTCATGGGTATTGAGCCTAATGGGGAAAAACACTGGGGGAAAAGATCTTGTCAGGATTGCAATTACGAGATTTGCAACTCACTTCCTCACGTTACAATGTCTCAATGCTCAACATAAAAAATTGTAGAAAACGTTTTCTTCTGATGATTGGACCGAATCTCAGTTGGCTCATAGAAAAGATGATGAAGACACCAAAAAGAAAGTGTTTGAAAATTATTTTTGGAAAACGTTTGCAAAGCTTGTGAAAATTACCGAGCCCCTTGTTAAGGTGCTAAGGATGGTGGATGGGGAAAAATTAGCCATGGGCTACATTTATGAGGTTATGGATAAAGAAAAGGAGCAGATACGAGAAAATTACAAGGATAGGTTAGCTAAATATGGCCGTATATGGGAGAACATTGATAACAGATAGAAAAATCAACTCCATTGTCCTATGCATGCAACTGAGTATTTTTTGAACCCAAAGTATCATTATAAAGTTCAACTACAAGATCGTAGGATGGGGAGGTCAGAGATGGATTGATTTATTTGTTGGAGCACATGGTCCCTAGCCATGTAGACCAGTTGGAAATACATAAACAACTTACTCTTTTCAGTATGGCAGCTGGTACCTTTGACAAAAACTTGGCAAACATGACAAGATATGTGGATATACCAAGTAAGCAATTCCAATTTCCAATTTGTTTTTCTTTTCAAGTTAAATTGTTTACAAACTTACAATTCAAATTATCGATAAATACTTGTAATTTGTAAATAAGTAATGAAATGAACTAAGTTACTAATTAATGTATTTTTCTTTGCAACACATTGGTGGGAGTCTTTTGGTGGCCAGTGTCATCAATTGCAAAATTTTGTAATTAGAGTCCTTAGCCAGACTTGCAATGCTTCAGGTTGTGAGCACAGTTGGGTTGTTTTTGAGTGCACACATGAAGAAGAGAAACTATTTGGAACAAAAATAGTTAAATGATCTTGTCTTCGTGCAGTGCAACCTGCGACTAAGGTGTAACCAAATGATGAACAAAACACTTGATCTAGATCCCATTGTGTTGGACGATATTGATCCAACATCAGAATGGGTGGAGGAGGCTGAAGAAACTATGTTTGATGTTGATTTTGATATTGGCATTGCATTAGTGGGGGATGACAAATTTGGTGGTGCCATCAGAACTAGGATCAGTGGCCGCATCAAGGAAAGGAAAATAGCCAGTGGAAGGAACTAGGTGTGCAACTCAACCAACTTGTGCTTCCATTAGGTCCACTTCTATTGTTATTGGTGGCAGTGTTACTGAGGTTGAAGATGAGGTTGAGGCACCCTCAGTCTCTGATCTAGATGATGTCTATGTAGCTCTCGTTGATGATGATGATCATCATGTGTCTAGTAGTGGTCATGAATTTGATGATTGACCATGTGTAGACTCTAGATTCTAGAGTCTAGACTTGTAGTCTTGTAGCATGCCAATGTCCTCATAGTTGTAGCATTCTTTTTGGACTTTATAGGCCATTTAGAGCCTCATTGCTCATGTATTTTGTCGATGATATGTATTGCACTCAGTGCCATTTTGATATATTCACCTTTACATGGTATATAAATGAGAAAAATTTGCATATTTTGTCTCCATTGGCTTGGAATCATGGTCTTAAATCTTAAAAATAGTTTTTTCATTAAAAATTAATTATTTAATGCATTCTTTTAAAATTTATTTGTTTAGACCTGACCAGTCCCGGTTTGATCAGTTCTAATTCGAAACCCATTCTATTAGGTGGACCGATCAGGTCACTGGTTCTAGTTTTTAAAACTATGCCTCGAATGGAGATCATATTCCCCACCTCCCGCCTGCTTCATCCTCCATACAAATGTATCCACATTCGCTTTGGGTTTTTCTGCATGAGTAGTCATACTCGCAGGCATGTGTATTGATATGATGATATGTTGGTTGCACTGGATTTATGATTACACTTAGCATTAACATTATTATATCCATGTTAGGGTAGGATGCATTGCATGTTGATTTTCACACTAGAACTAATGACATATGATATTTCTCATGGTAGATTAGTTGCATTTAAATTTTTATTTCTATGAGGCGATTTTATGGGTTTAATCCAAGCATGTGCAATCATGACATGTTGCGAAAGCATGTTGCCCCGTGTTTTTCATCTATTATATGTGTAGGTAACAAGTCTATTGTAACCAAAAGATTGTTGGAGTTCTCGTGACCTCTCATTCGAGTAGCTTCGTCCACCTTTTCGATAGATCACGTCCCAGTTGGAGCCAGATGTTACCCACCATTTTGTGGGTGATATCCCTGATATCCCTAGGAGACTTTTTTTATGAGATGGTCCTCAGCCAGTAGCCAGTAGCCCCTTACAGCCACCAACTAGCTCGTTGTGCCATTTATTTTCCATTTGAGCCAGCCATGTGGTCCCTCACCCATCTGTCATGATTATATGTTTGAAGGTGGACCTCCTAAACCTAAAGGTATGCCTTGTCATTTGGTAATTGATTATTGTAGTTTTCTTATCATGGATACTTCTATACATGGATTAATGGGGGGATTCAGCTGAAAGAGTAGGCTAGGTCTGTGATCTTGTCCCCTTGACCTCTTTTCGATGTTAACCTTGGACCCTAGTCTCATGGAATCTTTTTTACTAACATTTGGGCTTTAGGGATGGTACTACATGGGAAACCCTAATTTTGGTTGTGTGGTCCCTCTCCCTTATCTAGATGTATCACTACCCTTCTGCTCATTATAACCCCATTCATCATTTCTCCCACTTGGGTCCACATTCCTCCATTGGGTCCACATAGGGTTAGCCTTCCCCCTCCCCTTGCCCACACCTTGCGTCGGGCCTGGAATGATGCTGAGGAGGTTGATGGACCTAAAAAGAAAAGTAAAAGCATAATTGGCCACATTCAACAGGAAAATGTACCACAAAATGCAAAAGATGGCCGAGACAAACACATTTAGCGCGTGGGAAAAATCCAATACATGACCTCTACCCCATTATCATGGACATCACCCTGGTTCCTATAGGCCCTAAACGAGCCTCCTTTATCATTCAAGAGCCCATGATTGTTCCAACCCCTGGTGCGTGTTGATTTGGGGCAGCATCAGATGTTCTCTAGCCATGAAAAATGGTGTAAAGGCTAAAGCACATGAGATCTCCAAGACCCAGAAATGGTTTGGGAAGAATCTAACCAGTTTGGCAGATATTAAAATAATTAATATTTTTAATGGGGTTCCTAAGTCAAAACTTAGGAAAATCAAAATATTAATGTGAATTAATATAAAACTGAGTTAGAATGGTCCAAAAGTCATGGATCAAGCCAAGTCTAATCTTAGTCATTGATTAGAGATTTAATCTCAGCTGTTGATGGACCAACGAGAAAAGTATAAGAGGAGACTTGAGGGTTAGTTGGAGAACACACCTAAGAGAGATCAAGAACTTGATTTTCTGGGGCAAGGTTTTCTCATGAAATTGAGTGAGTTATCAAAGTTGTAGCTGAGGGGCATTGCATACATAGCAGAGAGGCAGAGTTAGTAGCAAAAGCTGGGAGAGGTTGACGCAGAGCCAGCTAGAGGCCATGCAGAGGCAGCCAGAGGCCACGTAGAGCCAGAGAGGACCAGCATGTGAGACACAGAGGCTCCAGAGGCTGACGCAGAGCCCAGAGAAGCTGATGCTGGACCAGAGAGGCTAATGCTAGGATAGAGAGGCCGACACAAGGCTTAGATGTAGTGCTGGGAGAATTTCGTTGGACAGACTAAGAGCTGGAGAGATGGATAGGGTGATGCAGTCCCTATCAGAGTGACACAGAGCAGCAGAAGTTGCATTGTTGATGTGGGATTATTCATCCAGTGATTTAGTCGGAATATCTGTCTCTGACTAAGAGGTAGTGCTGCCGAGGGAACTCTCTATTGGGTGAGCCATTTCTGGCACCTAGGTTGTATTCTAAAACTTCATAATAATAATACCCTCTGAATAGCTGCATCAGTTTTCCCGCATTGGGTTTTTCCGGGAACATTAGTCCAAAAACAACAATGTCACTTTGTTTACTTTCAGTTTATGATATGTATGTGTTGATACTGTGCTTGTATTTATTTTCAGTATTTACATGGTAAATAACTTGTTAAGTAATTGAACAAGTAGGAAGAAATAAATCAAATAGCACAGGAAGAATTTCTTATGGGTTAAACTTAGAAATTCCAACAATGGGCAATGAACCATCTTGCCTTAAAGGGGGGTCCATTGTTATACCTTACACATCATGCTCTTATCCCTTGAGCCATGAGTAGTTAATCTAAGAAAAATCATAAAAGGAAAAAGGCGTATAAAGGAGGGTGTAAAACTCAAGGATGAGGCACCTCATGTACCATAATTTCTCCCTCCTATACATTATATACCCAACTGTAGGCCCCCCTTTTTACTAGCTACCCTTGTATCCCAACATGTGGCCTAAGTCTGCCCTTCTCACTCCCTACTCCATTCATCTCTTTATCACATGTCACTGCCCTTTGAAGGATGTACCTTGGACATACTATCCCCTTTAAACATAGAAACCACCTAATAGGGTACCCAGTTAACCCCATGTGGAGCTTGGAGACAATAGCACATGCCAACACCCACTATGGAAGGGCATGCCATTATGAAATGCCCACATGTTGTCCATGGTTTGTAAGTTATTTAGCTCGATTTCCTTAAATGACTTGTTATACTGGAAGGATAGGGGATGCATTGGATGTTATGCAGGATTGCATATGGTCTCCATTTTGGGTTTGGTCTCCCTAGATGGAGTCCTAACTCTCTAGAGGGATACATTGGCACATGTAGGGTGTGTGTAGAGATCCATGGGCCTCCACAAGAGTAGAAAACACTCCATGGATCCCTAGAGATGTTCAAATATTGCTCCTGATTCACCTATTGGACGAGGAAGATGCTTTTGGTTCACCATGCCCAGTCGACCCCACAGTTGTAACATGCAGTTGGTAGATGACCCAAGACTTATATGTTGATATGGTATCACTTACACCATTATCTGAGCCCTTACAGATGGTCTACAGGCATCTTTGATCTACTTGGAGACTCATGAGGTTACTTGTGTGCCCTCACACCCATTGGGACCACCAAAAGTTTATTATTTGGAGAACAAGGGGCCAAACCCTTGTCCACTACTTTTCGTAGTCTTGTTTCTCATTATGGCACTTATAGACTTCATCAAGCCTCTTAGATGGCCCAACGACATGTACTATTGATCATTCAACCTCTTGAGAGGCTTATTCTTTTGTTTACGAACTAGGTTGGTGGGCTTGTCGCCAAAAGGTAGTTATTTTGTACATTATTTTATTTTAGGGGCTAATGTAGGCCCAAGTAGCTAAATCAAACTCATTAGAAGTGTATAAATACAAGTGATGAGGATTCATTTTATAAAAATCACTTGGATTTGGAACTTTTATCTCTTTAGAGATTTTTCTATCCTTCTTGGAGGACAAATTTTTGGAGCATGGACTGAATTTTGATGTTTGGATAATTTTCATATGTCTTGGAGCTTCTTGATGGCAAGTTTTTGGATGGTTGGATATATTCTTATACATGTAAGTACATTTTAATGTTATTCTTTCTTTCTAATTTTTTTCACATGCATTGTTTCTGGGATTTCGCTATACTAGGCCTTACTTGTTGCATCTCTTATGCGAAGTTGTGGAAATTTTGTTTTTGGATAGTGAATGCTTCATATATGGGCCATGTATAATGAATGAATGTCCCTAGGGATGTCTCATTACTGAAATTCATCTTGATAAACCATTTATCTTGCAAAATGAATGTTCCTAGGGATGGGATAGACTGAGAGATGGAGAGATGGATAGGGTGACATAGTCCCAGATTAGAAGTAGCAGGATGGACTGGGTTAGTTGATGCAGAGGAGTATCATAGTAATAGTTGCAGTGGCTAGGAGTACCAAAGATAGAGCAACATAGAGCTAGAGTTGGCAATAGTGCAGGTGGCACAGAGCAAAAGTCAGTAGCAATGCGAAAGCTTCAAAGGGTTAGAGAAGATACTAGCAGCAACAAGAACTCCAACAATAGATGCATCATACTAAACACTAGTTCAGTAATTTTGGATGCTTTTTCATTGTTGGTGTAGTAGCAACAATAGTTGGAGAAGATTGCAGCATTGGCAGTGGCAGTGCCAGCAACAACACGGATGCAGAATTTGAGAGGGAGTTACAGTACAAATGCAACGTTGGCAGTGATAAGGTCAGTAGCAGTACAGATGCAACATTTGCGCAGTAGTTGATGGGAAAAAATGTCAGACATCAACAACGCAGAGGGAGATGTTATAGAGAAGGGTGATGCTTCAGCAGGTTGCATTATTAGAGCGCATTCCTCGCTAAGAGGGAGTGTTGATTTCTAGTAGCATTGGATGTGCTCTAAGCCTCAAAACTTACAGGGAGGCTAGGATAGATGTATTCCACAATACTCAGAAATTGTTTTGGGAAATTCCACCTAGAATCAGTTTTATTAAATAATTAATTATTTTTAATGGATGCCTAAGTCTAAACTTAGGGAATTAAAATAATTAAAGGGTATTAATCTAACTATGGGTGAAACTTCTAGAAGAAGATGAGGATCAAGACAAAATGATCTGAGCCATTGATTAGGATCTAATTTGAGTTGTTGGTTCTCAACAAAAGGATTATAAGAGGAAGCTTGAGGGGCATTTGGAAAACACATCGGGTGGAGATCAGAAGATCGAATTTCTGAAGCACCACAGTTGTCAGGAGAGAAATTTGAAGTGATATTTTGCAGTGAGGGGCAAGGTTAGTATTCGATGGGGAGTTTTCTTAGGCCGAAGAGTACAAGGCAGAGAGGGAAGAACCACGTCAAGAGAGGCTGATGTTGGGCCATGCAGAGCTGACGCAGTGTCAGTGCAGAGCCTAAAGGGAGATCAAATTCCTGCTGAGGAAATTGAGTTTCAAAAGCCAGGAGCCGAGTTGTGAGACTAGGAGGCTGAGAACTGAATTTTCCAACTAGCGGAGGGTCGGAAGGAAGAGCAGTGCAGTCCCCAACAAAGGTGACGCAAAGACTGTGTTGGGTTTGACGTTGTTTTGTGCAGAGGTTGACGCATAAGGGACACTGAGGCTCACTTTGAGTAGATCAAAGTCGGATCTTCCAGTGACAGGGTGAGATCATCTCACTATTCTGTTTTGTCCAATTTCTCTCTGTATCGGATAGCTAGTGGGCCATCCAACGAATTGTACTCAGAATTACTACTGCATAATAAAACCCTCAGTTGCTACACCGGTTTTCCCACATTGGGTTTTTCCAGGGAGATTTGTCCAAAAATAACTGTGTAGATGTGTGTGATGTTTATTTCTCTCTTGTGCTGTATTTAGTTTCCATAGTTTTATTTTGGTGTAGGTTGCAGTGTATGTATTTCAGTATTTTCCATAGAAAACTACAAGTAACTTATTCAATTAATTTAACAAGTAGGTGAAATATAATCAGTTTTCTGCAGTAGGAATCAAGTAATCGATTTTTCACATCCACTAGACTATCTCCTACTTCCCTTTGGCTAAATCACTCAGCATGTGTTTGAAGTTTTCCCAGGGTTGTTCCTTATGGTATCCCATTTTTACTTCTTCTTCCTCTCATTCTAAGTGAGGATTGTCCTTTTCTTTCTTTTTCTTCCTATAGGTTATGTAACCTTGATTTCCTAGAATCATCAACTGTGGTAACCCTTTCAAGTTGGAAGGAACACGAGCTCTAATACAGTTGTAATACCCCTTGATATTATTTTTGCTAAATTATTAGGGAATTTACTTCAGAAAATTATACCATGAATTTCCATTCCAAAGACACCATAAAAATTTCACAAATTTACACAATAAAAAATGCTAGCAATTTAGATAATGTAAAACTCATAAATTGAATGAATGTTGCAGCTTCAACAATATTTTATTAATGGAATTCTCAGGAGGAAATTTACATAAATACTTGAAGTAAAACCTGGAGAGTTATTTCTTGAAATTGCTTGCACTTGATCTCCTCGATAATTTCAGCTTCACTGAATATTTCGAACCCCCTGCTACAAGCAATTTTGGCCCTCCAAAAATATGCAATTTGGCCCCCCTGGGAGAAGAGAACTTGACCTCCAAAAACATTGCAGACTCAACCTCTAAATATCATGCTCTTGGCCTCCTAAAAATGTTAGCAACTCATCCTCTAGCAATTCGCTTGGCTACTTGGCCTAGCAATTCGGCCCTTGATTAATTTAGGTAAATGCAACAATAATTTGGCCTTGAAGAATTAGATGATTTGCCCCCTTAAATTCAATTAACTTAGCCCCCTGAAGCACCACAAATTTGTTCCCAACAAATATGCAAATCGGCCTGTTAGAATCGAATAGATTTGACTTCCACCCAACTATAAAGCAACTCGCTACTACTCAAGGATTTCAACCCTTTCTTTGACAATTCAACCCCTTAATGAGTTTGACTAAATTTCATTACAAATATCACAATGGCTAGCTTAGGTGGCTATACAACCACCGAAAGCAACCACCACCAACTAGGGTGTGTATCTCAACACCGAAACTGAGAAACAATGAGGGTATTTCCCTCACATGGAAAGCTACTCAAGCTCATTCATAATTCACAAATAATTGCTACACACCCTTCCCTTGAGTCTCCTCCTTTTAATAATAGTTTGCTACTTCGAAAACCATGGATGATAAACAAAAACCATGGGTCACTTTAATTTTCTAAACTGAATTTTACCACCTTTATTTAATTAATATTTTTTTATTCTAGTGACCCCTTTATTTTTTGTCAATATCCCACAAGATCCACTTAGGCTATGACTCCAACCCTTTCACACTTCTATGGATTGGAAAGCGACATCCCAACAGTCACCCATAAGGCTATATAGAGAAACTTTGTTTTCAAAGCAAAGAATTTTAGGATTGTAAAACCTTGCTTGGAGATGCTCTAGATATACATTGAAACTCATATGACAAGGGAATTTAGCAATTTCTAATACCCTTTATCTAAATGCTAGCGAATATTTAGGTGGAGATCAAGATCCATGTAGTTCTGATGGAGCATCAAAAGGTGCCCTAAAGAGAATAGGCTAGAGAGGAAATATGAAGTCACAAAATGAAAAATTCAAAGTCATTGAAAGAGGGTGGAGGGAATATGTCGAATAATGTTGCAAAGTTCAATGTAATAACTCTATTGATCAAAAGGAAGCCTGTCAACCATCACATCTAAGTTCCAACTCCCATGACATGTTGGCCCAAATTGACTTCGCTAGAAATGTAAGTGCCCCATAGTTATGGGGATTGTCTTGACCTTAGGACGAGTCACAAGTTTCTAGTATATGTGACTTGTGTATTTTCGCATGTGTCCTATGGAACATAGTGGTATCTAGCCGGTTTGATTCCAAGAGTAGCCCAGGTCACTCTAATCAAGTTACTAACTCCCCTAGTCTAAAATCCAAAAACAAAAAAAGCACTTAAAATGGATGGCATAGGATTGGATAACAAAATCACTCAAAATGTATTGGATAGGCATTAAAATTGGGACACTAAATTAGTACATGTACACATAATAAGGAATGTGGAGATGTTAGCTATTATTTAAAGACCTCGATGAAAGTAAAATGATATCCCAATAGCTTTGAAACTTCTTTAAGTGCACCATTTTCACAGAAGATTCAATAGTGACCAAGGATCCATGGAAGACAAGTTAAGTTAGAACCAAGCCTTTTTAGCTATTCCAACATTAGGCATAAAGAATCCGTTGTCTATCAACAATGGAAATTCTTACACTAATCCAACATTAGGTATCTAATTGAGATAGAACTAGCCATCATCAACAATGGGATTTTTACTATGGCATTGCCTCTTACCGATGCTAATTCCATGAACAAAAATTTTAAGAAAATTTTTAAGCTAATCCAACATTAGGCATCTAAGATGCTAATTCCATGAACATATTTGGAAAATCCTAAACAAATTTTTAAGCTAATCCAATATTAGGCATCTAATTGAGATGGAACTAGCCACATCATCAACAATGGGAAATTTACCATTGCGTTGCCTCTTATGGATGCTAATTCCATGAATAGATTTTAGAAGAATTTGAGTGTCAGGAATGCAATAAACCACCAAAGAAAAAACATTTTTGGAAAATTTTGCATTTTTTTAAAAGGGTTTTGAGATTTTTTTGGGGTTTATGGGTCTATGGGTATAGTAGACAGTACCGACCCTGCCGTATTGGTATTTTAGTTGAATTTCCTAGCAGTGATATGACCGAATCTTGTAGCAACACATTCACGTAACGATCAGATAAATAACTCTAAATGCATTCTCATAAATGAATGCATGCATGAGCGTGACTTGAATACTACTTTTGCATTTAACAAAGAACCCATATATTTTGAGAATATGATTGAAGACTGTTGTCATATACTTGAGTACTATTCGATTTCTTCACCATATTAGCCCAAAATAGAAGAACAATTTCTTTCACCATAATAATACACAACTTTCAAAAAAGAAAACACTACATTCTATATTTGGAGGCATTTTATGCAAATGATAGGCCTTTCTATGGAGTTTTATCCATATTCTACTATTTAATGGGGGTTGGAGAGAGCTTACAATCCTATATCTGTTAGTAACTGCACCCTTCGGTAGAACCAAAGAAAATTCAAGCAGATTCCTTAGCAAAGTAGACTGGCCAGAATCAATTTCTTGGAGAACCTCAATAGAAGAAATAGATTTTCATGTCAGATAAACAATGGTATACAACAACAAAAAATCCTGATAACTTTCAACTTGGAAATATCTGCTTACCTGAGAGAGTGTAAGCCATTTTCAAATCTTTCGCTGCAATGTCTCCATTTCTACTTGGTTTTGTATCCATCAAGACAGAAACAGAGCCTGTTGTTGTAGAATTCTCCCTTTGTTGGTACCTTTTCTCGTTGTAGGTCGTGGAAAGGTTTAAGTTTCTTTTTTTGAAAGAAAAAGAGGTGTAGTTTTGAAAAGAAATGGCACTTTGTTTCTCACAACCACTTGGCCCAAAGATTTCCACAACAAAATGTACATTTCCAACATGTCTAAAAACTAAAATATCTCCAACTTCAATACACTGCTCAGAAACAAAACTTTTCCAACCATCTGTGAAAATTGCCCATGTCTTAGCACAGAACAGATTCACATGCCACAAATGCCCACTTGGGCCCTGTAGTATTGCATCTTCACACGCCCCACGTTGCATTATCTTCACGTAATCAGTGGGGATCTCCTGCAATACACAAAATACAATGGAATAATAGTTATTTCCATCCATGAATTTATCCAGATTTGGATGTAGGCACTGTTAAAACAAAATGGGCAAAACAAAACTATTATCTTTGGCAGATTTAATAGAGAGTCTTAGCATTCTACAAAATTTTGAAATATGTTTTCTCTAACTACAAGTCTATGAAGAGTAATATAATACTTCACCCACCAGACGGGAAGAGTACTTGGACTCCATGATTTTGAAAAAAGAGAAACCCCAATCCAAAGGCCTGTGAGCTAATGCAATGCATTTTTCAACGCATGTTGTGCATGACCTTAGCGTTTCTATATAGTCTTCCCTATGCATTATAGCTGCAAAGACTTGAGTCTAGGGTATGCCTAGTCGTTACAAATTCTCATCCTCAGTTTCTACAGGGACGGAGTTCATCAAATACTTAGAGTCTAAAGGTACCAACAAAGGGAGAATTCTACAACAAGGGAGAATTGTTTTCCCTGTATTGCTTGTCAAATGATTATAACCATGGCTCCCACCGTCTTGAGATTTGGTACGAGGACAGGTGGTTCCTTAAGGCTTTGATCTTTGGCCTGGGGAAAAGTGTCCAAAAGAATTTAATTTTTCTCCTAAAGTGACTTTATGATTTTATAAATTCAAATCTAATTTAAAAGTGATAAAGTTACTAAAGTCTAATTTTAAAGTGACTTTAATAAAGTCAATGTAAAATTAGAAAGGAAAAGTGACTTTGGAAATAAATGACTAAATGGGTCTTTATTAAAGTGGGGTGAATTAAAAAATAGAAATTGAGATTTAAATGAGCATTTAATCTCAGCCCTTGATCTCAATCTATTTCAGCCATTGGATTTAGGGATCACCCAAAAGTCACTTAGGGTTAGATTAAAGGAGGAAAAGGTCATTCATTCTTTCATGAGCAGATTGAGAGAAGGAGAGCAAGAGAGCAAGGGAGATTTCTGGACAGGGAGGAGAAGGAGACAGCAGCTTGGAACACATTCCAAGGTAGCAGTTTAACAAATCTGTATAGCTGAGTAAGCACACTGTAAAAGGTAGATTTTTGGGCACGATTTTCAGGAGGAAGTACAACAAATTTTTGCATAGAAATCGAGGGTCGTACAACAGATTTTTTGCATAGAAATTGAGGGTCATACCGCTGATTTTTTTTTGCACAGAAATCGAGGTCTGTACAGTCTGTACAGCAGTCAGTACAGTCTGTACAGCAGCCGTACAACGGTTTTCCAGGGCATGAAAAACGAGATAAGTTGTAAAATTTGCTTGCTAATTTTTGTTGAATATTTCTCACTGTAAAAAGACATTTTTTCATAAATAAGAAAGAGCTCTCGAACTGGTTTTCCCCAAGAGTTGTAGGGGGTTTTTCCAGGCTCACATTAACAAAAAATTACTATGTTCAAATGTGTTAAATGGATGTTTGTACCTGCTGATTTTTTTATTTCTGCATTTTCCAGCATTCTGTAAAATTTCCAAAATTTGTGTTTTCAGCAAAATTTATTTTTTCAGTTGTTGAATGTATGGATATGGAAAAATGGCATTTAACTATTTTGGAGAAATAAGGTGAAACTGAAAACCGGGGTGGGAAATGAGAAATTTTTACATGGTATCAGAGCTTGAGTGCTGAAGTGCAGTTTGGGACAGCAAGGAGGAAAATTACAGCCTGCTGATTTTTCACTCAGAAAATTCCAGCAAGCTGATTTTTCACAAACAACAGTGTTATTTTTACTACAACAATGCTATTTTTCAGTTTTAGGACAGCAAGATGTCATTGGGATTGAGGGTGGAGGATAGGTTGGATGGGTTGGCAGCAGTTGGAGAGGTCATTCCACCCACTGAGTTGGTGCGGATTGCAGTGAATGGTCTCCCCTATTCATGGATGAACTTTGCTGATGGGGTTTGTGCACGTGAGACTCTTCCCACTTGGGAGAGGTTTTGGGATGATTGCATTTAGACAGAGATTAGGAAAGGACATCTTGGGGCAGCCAAGCCAGTTGAGCAGGATGAGGATGTAGCATTGTCGGCAGGAGGCAAGAAAGGAAAAGGGAAGAAGCAGGCTTCCACAAGCAATGGTGGGGGCAAAGGCAAAGGTAAAGGTAAATAGGATAACGCACAGAAGGACTATTCCAAGGTGAAGTGTTGGAATTGTCAAAAGATGGGACACTATGCAGTTGTGTGTCCGGAGAAGAATAATAAGAAGGGGAAGAACCAAAGCGTGGCAGATTCAGCAGAGGTTGAGGACTTTGCAGTTCGTTTTGACCGGGAGTTTGGGTTCACTGTGTGTGAGTTCTCTAATGCAGGATCACCTGCCACACAGGTTCAGAGGGAGCATGTTTTTCCCTCGATTAGTGGAGCATCTTCGGGTATCTGGTATGTGGACAGTGGAGCTTCACGTCACATGATAGGAGTCTGTGAGTACTTCTCAGAGCTTTCAGAGAGTGGTACTGATATGGAGGTAGTACTCGGTGATGACAGAGTTGTTAGAGCAGTCGGTGTGGGGACACTGACATTTCAGAGGGAGTCCAAACCTCCCTTGAAGATGTCAGATGTTCTTTATGTGCCAGGGATGAGGAAGAACCTCATATCCATCTCAGCTTTGGAGGACAGAGGATATGAGGTACTGTTCAGGGGAGGATAGGTGTTGATGTATCCCAGGGTCACTCCAGCTGATTCAGCTAGAGTGATAGGTGTACACCATGCAAAGGTGTACAAGTTTTCATTCCAATCCCTTTTGGCATTGAGCAGTAGTACCGACAACAGAGCTAGCAGTTCTGAGCTGTGTGAGATTTGGCACCGGAGGATGGGGCATATGTATCATGGAGCCTTGAGGACCTTGCAGGAGATCACTACAGGTGTGCCAGATTTCAGTATTGATCACTTTGATACTTGCAGAGGATGTGCGATGGGAAAGTTTGCCAAATCCCCTTTTCCCAGCAGTGACAACAAAGCGACTGGGATACTTGATTTGATTCATTTCGATATGAGCGGTCGAATGTCTCATGTTTCTTTAAGTGGATATGAGTACTATGTTTTATTCATTGATGATCACTCCAGGAAGACCTGGATTTATTTCTTGAAGACCAAGAGTGAGGTCTTCAAGCAGTTTCAGGAGTTTAGAGCTCTTGTGGAGACACAGACAGGTCGGAAGATCAAGTCCCTGAGGTCGGACAATGGGGGTCCGAGAGTACACCCTTGGAGAGTTTGTTGACTATTGTGCGGAGGCAGGCATCAGGAGGGAGTTCACTGTTCCTTACAACCCCCAGTAGAACAGGGTTGCGGAGAGGAAGAACAGATCCATCGTAGGGACTGCCAAAGCCATGTTACATGATTAGGGGTTGCCATTATTCTTGTGGGCAGAGGCCTGCAACACAGCTATTTATTTGCAGAACAGGAGTCTGCATCGTGCCTTGGGGCACATGACTCTAGAGGAGGCTTTTTCTGGGAAGCAGCCTGATATTGGTCATCTTCGTATCTTTGGGTGCATTACATACCCAAGGATAAAAGGACCAAACTAGAGCCCACAGCAGAGAAGGGTATCTTTGTGGGCTACAGTGAGACCTCAAAGGCCTTTCGGATTTACATTCCTGCACAAAGGAAAGTTGTTGTCAGGCCAGATGTGAAGTTCGAGGAGGACAGGGCCTTTAGGAGGTCACGGGAGTTAGAGTATCTGAATCAGCCAAACCCTCAGCAGCATTTGAGTCAGTCGCAGGGATCCAGTGGGCAGGGATCAAGAGGATCCGGAGGTACATCTAGGACGATGTCAGGTCCGTCAGTGAGCAGTGGCTCGCTGAGCCAGAGGGGTGGTGCTCCGGGCAGCATGCAGAGCAGACCACAGAGTAGTTCAATAGGGAGTCCACTGATGGATAGTTCACACGGTACCTCAGCTTCTACAGGTTCAGGTGCAGGCAGGAGGACAGCAGACATGCAGTCAAGATTTCAGGCTACTGCTGATGATGAGGAGGAGGAGTTTCATTCTCCTATGGGAGAAGCATGCTTAGGGAAGAGGAAGCCCAAGTGGCTTCAGGACACCTTGAGAGATGCCACATCTGTTGTTGAGCCTAAGAGGCCGGTCAGAGAGAGTAGACCACCTGAGAGGTTTTGTAACTATATGGCAATGGCTACCAGCATCCTTGACTCTGAGCCTTCTAGCTATGAGGAGGCAGCTAGCCAACAGGTCTGGAGAGAGGCCATGCAAGAGGAGTATGCTTCTATCATGAAGAATGATGTTTGGGAGGTGGTGCCGAGGCCTGAGGGAAAATCTGTGGTTACTTCCAGATGGCTTTACAAGGTAAAGCATGCTGCAGATAGCAACATTGAGAAATTCAAAGTGAGGTTTGTGGCTAGAGGATTCTCCCAAGTAGTGGGAGTTGATTATGAGGAGACCTTCGCTCCCATGGCTCGATATACTTCGATCCGCTCCATTATATTGATAGCAGCAGAGATGGGTTGGAAGATCCACCAGATGGATGTGAAGACTGCATTTCTCAATGGCTTCATAAAAGAAGAGGTGTATATTGAGCAGCCACAGGGCTTTGAGGTGCATGGGAAGGAGTCCCATGTGTGCAGAATGAAGAAGGCCCTTTATGGCCTGAAGCAAGCTCCCAGAGCTTGGTACTCCAGGATAGATACATACTTGCAGGGGATGGGTTTCACAAAGAGTGAGGCAGATCCGAACCTTTACTTTATCGTAATAGGTGAGGAGCCTCTCATTCTGGTGTTGTATGTGGATGACTTGATCATTACAGGTGCAGAGAGACTCATTGAGCACTGTAAGAGAGATCTTGCGGTGGAGTTTGAGATGAAGGACATTGGCTTGATGCATTACTTTTTGGGTTTGGAGGTGTGGCAGGAGGAGGGGCATTTCTTCCTAGGGCAGGGGAAGTATATTGTGGACATCCTTGGCAGATTCCACATGAAGGATTGTAAACCCATGTCGACGCTGATGATCACCAACTGGAAGAAGCTTCATGCTTCGGATTCCGAGTTGGTGGATCCCACATTGTATAGGCAGCCGATTGGTTCCTTGATGTATTTGGTCAACACTAGACCAGATATTTGTTTTGCAGTCAACACGATCAGTCAGTTTATGTGTGAGCCTAGGAAGGTTCACTGAGTGGCTGCAAAACACATTTTGCGGTACTTGTAGGGGACATTGGATTATGGTCTGGACTATAGGCAGGGGGATGGAGTGAGATTGGCAGGTTATACTGATTCTGATTAGGCAGGTTGTGCTTCTGATAGGAAGAGCACTTTAGGGTGTTGTTTTGGGTTGGGTTCAGCAGTAGTGTCATGGTTCAGCCGGAAGCAGCAGTCAGTAGCATTGAGTTCAGCAGAAGCAGAGTGTATGGCAGTCAGTCTAGCTAGTTGTGAAGCCATCTGGCTTCACAAGATGTTGTTTGGCTTATTTGGTCAGTTGTTAAGACCTTCAGTGATTTAATGTGATAATCAGAGTTGCATTAAACTCACGGAGAATCCAGTATTTCATGACAGATCAAAGCATATCGGGATCAAATATCATTTCATCAGAGACTATGTTCAGAAGGGAGCTGTGAAGCTTGAGTATATTTCCACTGATGAGCAGGT
The DNA here is from genome assembly GCA_000404065.3 of Pinus taeda. Classification (NCBI taxonomy): domain Eukaryota; kingdom Viridiplantae; phylum Streptophyta; class Pinopsida; order Pinales; family Pinaceae; genus Pinus; species Pinus taeda. The sequence continues at coordinate 61,828 of APFE030445282.1, read as the reverse complement.
TGCAGATATTCTTACCAAAGCCTTACCACGGGGTAAGCATGTCTACTTCAGAGAAAAGATGGGTGTGGTGAGGAACACCTTCCTCGGTAAGAGGGAGTGTTGAGATTTGGTACCGGAGGACAGGTGGTTCCCTAAGGCTTTGATCTTTGGCCTAGGGAAAAGTGTCCGAAAGAATTTAATTTTTCTCCTAAAGTGACTTTATAATTTTTATAAAGTCAAATCTAATTTAAAAGTGACTTTAAGTGATAAAGTTACTAAAGTCTAATTTTAAAGTGACTTTAATAAAGCCAATGTAAAATTAGAAAGGAAAAGTGACTTTGGAAATAAATGACTAAGTGGGTCTTTATTAAAGTGGGGTGAGTTAAAAAATAGAAAGTGAGATTTAAATGAGCATTTAATCTTAGCCCTTGATCTCAACCTATTTTAGCCATTGGATTTAGGGATCACCCAAAAGTCACTTAGGGTTAGATTAAAGGAGGAAAATGAGGAAAATGTCATTCATTCTTTCATGAGCAGATTGAAAAAAGGAGAGCAAGAGAGCAAGGGAGATTTCTAGACAGGGAGGAGAAGGAGACAGCAGCTTGGCACACATTCCAAGGAAGTCGTTTAGCAAATCCGTACAGCTGAGTGAGCACACTGTAAAAGGCAGATTTTTGGGCACGATTTTCAGGAGGAAGTACAACAGATTTTTGCACGGAAATCGAGGGCAGTACAACAGATTTTTTCACAGAAATCGAGGGTCGTACAGCAGATTTTCTGCACAGAAATCGAGGTTCGTACAACTATTTTTTGCACAGAAATCGAGGTCCGTACAACAGTCCGTACAGTCTGTACAACAGCCGTACAACAATTTTCCAGGGAACGGAAAACGAGATAAGTTGTAAAATTTACTTGCTGATTTTTGCTAAATATTTCTCACTGTAAAAAGGCATTTTTTCAGAAATAAGAAAGAGCTATCGAACTGGTTTTCCCTAAGAGTTGTAGGGGGTTTTTCTAGGGTCACACTGACCAAAAATCACTGTGTTCAAATGTGTTAAATGGCTGTTTGTACCTGCTGATTTTTTTATTTCTGCATTTTCCAGCATTCTGTAAAATTTCCAGAATTTGTGTTTTCAGCAAAATTTATTTTTTCAGTTGTTGAATGTATGGATATGGGAAAGGGCATTTAACTATTTTGGAGAAATAAGGTGAAACTGAAAACCGAGCTGGGAAATGAGAAATTTTTACACATCGGTCTGTCAGGATCATCTCAAAATAATGTAGCAGATGAAAATTTGCCATGTTATATCATCATTTCACACCATCTCACGGATTACCCTTACACTTTTGCAGATTATATGCACGAATTGTTGTCAGGCCATCCCTTCTACCTTGCCTATGATTGATTCTCACAATAGGTGAATAAAGCACAATTTGCAGTCAGTTGGCTTTGCCATTCGTTTGGCCTCCTCCATCCCCCCTAGCTAGCGATTTCCTAATTTGCCACTTCTTATTGGAAAAGGTTTTGTTTAATTAGAACATAATTTCGTGTGGATTGTGAATTTTTTTTCGGGCAAGAAATTTTTCAAGAAATCAATATCGAAATTTTCAAAAATTTTGACGCCATAATATTTATTATTTTCTTGATAAAAACGTTGTTTAGACCACGCAATTGGGGAGTCGAACGACAAAAAAATGCCTGTGAAATCATCACAGAGATCAGAACCAAAAGCACAGTTGTATGGTGGCGGTGTTTCGGCTAAAAGACATCTTGAAAAAAAGGTGGTCGGAGACTACGAAGTATGTGGCAAGGCAAAGCCTATTTCCAATTCTATAGATACATTAATACACCCCCTACGGACCTCAGGGCACTGACACTCTGACATCTATTTAATTTTCATGCAAACACTTTCTGGTTAATAGTGATCGAGATATGCATGATGTGATCATCCATCCATCTCGTTGTTTGTATTGATTCCCATTGAAACGAGTGGCATGTGTATCATGGCATGTCGTGTATCATATGCTATCCATTCCCCATATCATTTGATATTAATTGCCACCAAATTTTGAATTGTATAATGGCGCTCCAGATTGGAATTTTGAATCTCAGAACCTGTGCTGCCATATTTTGTTGAACTTGAAAGAAGCTTTGGTCGGTTATAGTTTCTTTGCTCAGCATGAGCTTCCGGACGAGTTCGGTGCTGATCGCATTGCGGTGGTTCTGGCTATCGTTTCCTCTGCTGGTGAGAAAACTCATTTTAGCATTTGTTTTGTAAGGGATTTAGCTTTAATTACTTAGATTACCGTTGTCACTGCAGCCGAGGACCAGACAAGAAAATGTAATTTTATCATTTGGTTCGTCCAAAGTTTAAGCTTTAATTTTTTCAATTATCGTTGCCTCTGCGAGAACCAGACAAGAAAATGCATTTTATAGTTTGGTTCATCAAGTGTTTAAGCTATTAATTTCTTCGATTATTGTTTATTATTGCCTATGCAACTGAGAACTAGACAAGAAAATGCATTTATCGTTTGGTTTGTCAGGGTTTTAGCTTTAATTTTTTCGACTATAGTGCCTCTGCAGCTGAGAACCAGACAAGAAAATGCATTTTATAATTTGTTTCGTCGGGGGCTTTAACTTTAATTTCTCTGATTATCGTTGCCACTGCAGCTGATAAAATGCATTTTCTTGTTTTGTTCGTCTGGGGCTTTTTCTATAATTTCTTCGACTATCTTTGCCTCTACAGTGGTTTTAGCTTTAATTTCTCCGATTATTGTTGCTTCTGCAGCTGAGAAAATGTATTTTCTTGTCTGGTTCGTCAAAATTTCTTTTTGAGCTTTGATTTCTGTGATTGGCTGAGTAAATTTCATTTTTTGTTTTGTTTGTTTTGGTCGCAAAGCAGACAATCTTCCCCCGGTTTCCAAGGTAGTGCAGCTGATCAAGAGCCAAGGCATCAACAAGTTGAAGCTCTACGGTTCAGTGGTACAGACATTAAAATCACCATTGCCCTTCCCAATGAGCAACTCTCCAACATTGCTCATAGTCTTTCGCGAACCTATACCTGGGTCTAGCAGAACGTGGCTGCCTACGTTTCGGGCACCCAGATCATGGCCATAGCTGTCAACAATGAATTCTTCGCCAATTCTAATGACCTGACCTCCTACCTTGTTAAGATGTCTAAGGATGCTGGTAAGGAGAAAGAGAAGGACCCGCAGAGCTCTGCTCCTGCCCCAATCCCCAACAGCGAGCTTCCTCAGTTCGATAGAATTCAGCTTGATGCGCCAAATCTGAAGCGTAAAGCAAGTGCTCTGTCGAACCAACCCCTGGATTCGACACAGATGACACAACAACAATATTGGCAGAGTAATAAAAGAAGCAAGCGAGGTTAAATCTATGTAATTGGACCCGTGCACACAGAAAAAGAACCAGAGGATCATGCTGTGCTTTTTTGACTAACTGCTTATGTAATGCAGCGTGTTGCTAATAATATTTTTGGAAGAATGGTACTGTCATACTAGGGCTATTGTAGTTTTGCCTTGTTGCTAACAGGATATGACACTTTTTGGAAGGATAATATTGTTATGCATAGAAGGGCTATTCTAGTTTTTCCTGGTTGCTAACCAGATACTTTTATCCAGGGCACATATGTTGCCTCTGTGTAAACTCCTCTGATGTTATATCAAGTGTGAAGCATTAGGGAGAGAAAATAGGATCTCAAAGTAGAGAATACCAAGTGTGAAGCATTAGGGAGTGAAAATAGGATCTCAAAGTATCTCTAGCCCAGATTGATCAACCTAAATATATGATGTAATTTCCCTGTCCTTTGGACTCTTTTGTTAATGAAAAATAGCTAATCCTTTTGAAAAGTTCAACAGTTTTAAAATTTTATCATTTTATTTTTTATTTTATTTTTCTTGTTTATATAATTAAAAGTTATTTTTTTTAAATTTATGAAATAAATATCCATATTGAATTTATTTTAATCTTAAAAGACATTCAGTATAAAATTTACCAAACTTTTTATATAAAAAAAAAGTTATAAATTAGATAATCTTGTTAAGTGGTTAAAATTTTATTTATTTTGTTTATATAATTAAGATTTAGTTTTCTTGAATTTGGAAAAATAACCTTTTAAAACAAAGTTCATTTTAACTCCCAAAAAAACATTAATCAAAATAAATACTTTTATTTATTTATTAATTTCTTTTACAAAACTTTACAAACCCCATTGCACATCAAAACTACATGTAAATAACAAAACCTGAAATAGAAAGTTCAAACTTATCATTGTTTCATAGTTTTTCCACGAACCTTATTTTATATTAAAAAGTTAAGTGTTAATAAAAAGTTAAATGTGAATAAGTAATGCACCGTTTCAAATTATTATTTGTTAAGAATGTTTCAATTTATTAGTAGTTAAAATTTTAGTATTTAAATGTTTTAGTTTTTACATTTTTAGGTTTCGTTATAAAAAATATATTAAAATTAAAAATATTACTTTTTTAAAAAAATAGCTAAAAATATTAATATATTTATTTAGTTATTAATTTATTTATATAAGTCAAGACTTTATTTTAATTTAAAAACGTTATATATATTAAATAAAATAATAATATTGAAGTTCAAACTTTTTGATCATATATATTTTCAAAAATCTATTTTGCTCACCACGCCCTTTTAGTAAAATTAGTCATATAGAAATCATTTATGCATGAACAAAATCTCACTAGCCCCATTTACATTAAGATATTACTTGTACAAAAATGATAGAGAATTTAAATATATTATTGATTATAATTTTCTAAAATTATTAATCATATAAATAAATATAGAATATATTATTTCTTAAATCGATTTTGAACTAAAATATATATTTATATGGTAAATATAAGGAATATTAGAAATAGCCTAATGATGAAAATCCTATCTTGGAATTGCAGGGGTATAGGGCACCCCTCCAAAGTTGCAGCCCTGAAAGATCTTATTTATTGTGAAAAACTAGGGATCTTTTTGTTACAGGAAACAAAGCAAAGCCTGCAAGATATGACTAAAATCATTGAACAAGACAAGCAGTACAATGGAAGCATTAGTGAATCCAGAGGAGCTTCCGGAGGAATCGCTACAATCTGGAATCAAAACATTTGGAATTATAAGTCAGAAATTATTAACCAACATTGGATCCAAACAGTGTTAGAAAACAAAGAAGATCAGCAGAATCTAGTTATATACAACATTTATGCGCCTGACCACTTCAGGGATAAGGAGTGCTGTTGGGAGGAAATCAAAGTCAGCATGAACGAAGAGGAGAATACCAATGTCATACTAGGAGGAGATCTAAATATTGTTCTCCATGCTAATGAGAAAAGAGGAGGTATTTTCTCCCAGGATCCTTTCAAAACTTAGCTAGAAGACATTATGCATGACCACGATATAGTCGATATCATTCCAAAAAATAGGAGATACGCTTGGAGCAACTGCAGACTGAGGAGGTCTTGGAATTAGATCCCCTAAATTTCTCAATTTAGCCTTTTGAGGCAAAATTGTCTGGAGACTCATTACTGGACTCCCAACATGGTGGAAAAAAGTTCTGGAAATTAAATATCTTAATTTTCCTAGACAGCAGCTTCTTGATCGAGATATTCCCAATAGAGACTCCTCCAAAATTTGGCGATTATGTAAGAGAGCAATTCCACTAATCGCTCAAAATACTTCAAAAATCCCCAAGGGAGGTGCAAGCATCAATATTGGAGCTAACAGAATCATGGGTCAGCAGCCAATAAACAGACATGGGGGAGTCCACCCTATCCTTTCTTTTTTTGAAAGAATAGACATACATTTCCTTGACCAGATCTCCCAATGGGATCCTCACACCCTTCTTTGGTCAGGGTGGCCCTTCCCAGCCATACCCAATGGCCTTAACACAAGTCTTTCTGCCCTTCAATCCCATTTGCACAGTATAGCCCTTGTCAAAAAGAATGATATTGATGGGTTTCGTTGGGACCCATCCGGATCCTCTTACACCATCCAAGCTGCTCACAATTACATTTGCAACACCAGCTTCCCCATGCCAAGTTGGAACCACTGGAAGGTGGTTTGGAAATCCGAGGCAATTTCAAAAATTAAGTTTTTTATCTGGACCCTCCTTAAAGGGAAATTCCTCACAGCCGAAAATTTGCAAAAGAGGGGAATCAATGGCCCCTCTCGATGTCCTAACTGCTTAGCTGCTGAAGAATCAATGCATCATCTCTTTATTGAATGCCCTTTTGCCATAGATTGCTGGAGGAATTTATCTCATAACAATCAAATCCCATGGAACACCCAAAACACCATAGGAGAAATTCTTTACAAATGGAAAAAAACTACCCTGGCCCACAGGAAAAATAACACAGTGAAGGGAGTCTGGGATATTCTTCCCCACAATATGTTATGGAATATTTAGCTGGCACGAAACCAGAAGGTTTTTAAGGATAAGGATTCGACTGTTAAAATTCTTTATACCAAGGCTAGGAGTCTTACCCTTGAGATCATCTCAGTTAAGAATCCGAGAAGTATGAATGTCAATGAACTCAGCATAGAAGAATGCATATTTATTGGACACTTGTTAGACCAAAACACCAACAATTAGAAGGGCAACACTGCTAGCAACAGAAACAACAATGTTTCCCCTACTTGGAAGATCGGGCTAAAAGAGGAAGAATTTGTAGGTTGGCTTAAAAACAATAATAGGCATTATCTCTGTTTCGATGGGGCCTCTAAGTCGAATCTCGGGGTAGCAGGGGCGGGAGGAGTCATTTTTAATGCTAATGGGGATAAAATACTCTCATACGAGTGGGGTCTTGGCCATACTTCCAATAACAGAGCAAAAGCCCTGGCCCTTTGCCAAGGTCTTATCCAACTTGGGAAGCTTGGTATAGACACAGTCACGATATTGGGAGACTCGGCGATAGTCTTCAGTGCAATGGTTCAGAACAGGGATCTTCTCAATGCTCTCATTCAACAGATTATCAAACGGTGCCAAATCTTAGGACACACCATAAAAGACGTGCGCTATTATCATGTTCTGTGATTGCTCAATAAAATTGCTGACAGTCAAGCCAACAAGGCTTGTGCCAGACCATTGGGCTGCCTCATCTGTAATGGCGTGGAATCATTTCAGCATATTCCATGATGAAGAGACCTCCAGGATCCGATCAACACCTCAGTTCATCCGATATGATAGCTTGGTCAAGGATTGTCCGCATTCCTCTTGTGACTATGATCCGCATAGGGATTTGGCAGTTTATTGGAATCATCACTCCCTCACCTCTCATCAGTGGACCGACTATCCTTCTACCTCCCGGCCATCCTTCCTCTACGCTTCCGAATTGCTCTTCCAGGAACAACAGAAAAGGAACAGCAAAAAAGGAACAACAGAAAAAACGGAACAACAGAAAAGAAAAACGCAGCTCCAATAAGTTCGTCAAGCTTGAAGCAAGTCGGCGCCGACGACAAACCTGAAGAGTCCACCGCTCGACACATCAGCCACAATAATATAGATTGATATGCTTTGTAAATGTTGTTATTTACTACTGCAATTTGTTAGGATTTACCTCTGGTCTTTGGTTTTTAGAAGCCCAAAAAGCAGGATTAAAGAGGAATTTTGTTTAAGCTGCAACTCCTTCTTCCCTAGCTCTTCTTGGCACCTCAGCATGTATTTCAAGAGCTCAGTCTCCCTCTTTTTTTTTTAGATTTATAACAGCAACCGAATTTATCCAAAAAAAAACAACTTTTCACAATACATATCATTGTAAAATAAACTTAAATAATAATGATTCATACAAAACATATAATCAATAAACATATAAAAACTTAATAAATTGAACTAATATAATTAGAAATAAAATTATTTTTAAATATCTAATTGTGAAATATATAAATATAAATAATAGTTATAAATTAATATCCATTTTATCATATAAATTGAAATAATTATCCATATTCACTTTAATGGAGTGTTGGAGCATTTATATAAAGAGGAAGGAGTGAAGAAGTCCCACTTAGCTGCCATCTGAAGCATTAAATAGGGAGCTAATTATCCCATGCAATCACATATTTTTATTATTATGACTATATAAAACATTAAACTAGAAATTTATCCCTAATATTGTTAGAGTTGCCTTATTGTTTTCTAAAAATTAAGAGTTTCCCTATTGTTTTCTAAAGACTTCATTACAACCTACTAGTGGGATATTTCTTACGTTGCATCCCCAATTGTGTTATGCTTGTGAAGGCCTAAGCCCCCTTGGTCGAGATTTCCAATGTTCTTCCATTATAGTTGATTGGATACTTTGCATAGTTCAAATGCCCATGAGTGTGAATGTGGTTGGTAAGAGAAATGGTTGGTGGGAGGGCCGACACTAAGATTCCATTGTGGTCTTCTGGAATGCATTTACACCAACACTATTTGTAAATTTGTTAAATTTCTAATACTCTTTAGTATTATTATTACAATGTTATGGTTTTGGTTTAGGAAATTGGTCTTCTTATCCGAGTGAGAGGTTTCTTTCATATGTTGTTGTTTGTGGGGAGAGTATTTGGTTCTTCTTTAGTTTAAGAAGGACCTCTGCCAAATGCAATTCCCTATCCATTTTCACATTCTTTATAAACTTTATAGAGCTTAAGAATATGTACGTATTCATAAGAGGTTATTGTTCAAATTTAGAGGGGTTAGAATATGGACACCTCCACTGAAATCCTTGCAATTTGGTGTTTGTTGTAACTTTAATATTAGATTATTATTATTAAAGTAAATACATCTTATACACCACCGACTTGGTGTGCATCCTTGCAACTTTAAAATATGATTACATATTTATATATATTTATAAATTTGATATTATTTTCTCTTTTACCTGGTTTTAAATCTTGGGGTCCCTATTGAGTGACATCTTTATTCTATGTGATAAGGCTCAAAGAGCAAGCTCTCGTGCGAGTCTAGACTTTTGCTAAGTCATAAATTCCTAATATATTTAGCTTATGGTTATTGGATATACTCTAGCATTATAGTGACGATTTCTAAATTTAGCATTTATTTTTTATAATTAACAAGTATGAAACTCAACTCATTTAATTGATATTTTTATATTCATTTTTTTTTTCATTTTTCATTCGAGTACTTTTTTGCTTTTGCCATATAATGAGACACATTAACATGCTTTTACTTTTAAAACATGTTTCTTCTTTTCTTAGTAAGAATAGTCAAATGTTGACTTGGAAAAATGCACAGCTTACAGTGTAAGGGCATCTTTCCGGTATGATGTCCCAATTAGACTTACACCGTCTCATTTTGGACGAAATTCTAGTCCCAAACAATGTGAAGTCCAATTGGGACATCATATTTTTTTAGTATGATGTTCCAATTAGACATTACACCGTTCCATTCCGAAGGGGACTCTAGTCCCAAATAGTGTGAAGTCTAATTGGGACATCATATTTTTCGAGTTTGATGTCCCAATTAGAATTCACACTGTTTGGGACTAAAGTCCCATCTGAAATGGGACATTGTCCCATTTCGGATGGGACTTTAGTCCCAAACAGTGTGAAGTCTAATCAGGACATCATACCAGAGAGATCCCCTTAGACTGTAAGCAGTGTATTTCACCTAGTCAACACCAACTGACAAGGATTTTCTCTTGGTTAGAAGAAGTAACTCACATGGGTTGATATATGAAAATGTAAGATGGGAACAATCAAGAAATCGTAGGATGAATGGTTATGTGAGTGTGTAGAAATAGGAGGTAAAAAAAAAGCACTTTCTCATGCAATACGTGACATGCTTAGAAAGGTGCATATTAAAGACTATGACTCAATATTTTGGAAGAAACTAGTAATGGGAATGGGGGAAGTACCATTTTTGAAACACCTGGAAGACCCAAATTTAAAAAAAAATAAAAAATAAAAAAATAAAAATACAAAAATAAAATAAAATTAGCATGTGTGTATGGGGAGAGGGCAAGAGGAGAGAGACTTTGGGTACATAATTTTGTAAATACAAGAAGGACAACCAATTTAGATACCCAATGGAATCCTATGTGAAATTCATCCAAGAAATTGCAATTGGGCCCTGAATGGAAATATTTGTAAACATGTATTGAAAGTTGAGATGTTAGTGAGCAACATTATTTTGGGTGAAAATGTAGCACCTGGTGTCAGTGATCCCACTACAAAAAGACCTAGAATTTTATTCGATTTGAATGAAACACCTATATTGGGCCCAAAAATCCAAACAGAGCTTTCACCATGCTTTGATTCTCCGTATATGCACAATTTTTGTATATGGAATTTGCACATATACGATGCAGATACATAAACGACGTGCATATACGGAAGATATGCACATATAAGAAAGTTAGGGATATACGGGAGATATGCCAAATCACAAGTTTCCAGCTATTTCATGTGAGCCAAATCACACTTCTGGGCCTAGAAAGTGTGATGCGACTGTGAGCAAGGGAAAGGGTGATCTCAAATTGATTGCTACTATAATTTCCAGATATAAAATTTTCTTTGCTTCGGTTTGCTTATCCGTTAAGAGTTTATCCATGGGCATGTGATTGTCAATTCATCAAACTTGGTGAAATTTAGTGTTTTGCATGAACTTAAAAGCATGAATTTAAATGCTTCAACAACAACATATAAAAACACATCAAGAATAAATAACAGAGCTCAATACACAATTTTTTGTTGAAGGAGTTCACCCCTCCTAGGCTACATCTCCTTGGTCCAGCTTCATAGTGCGGGCCTTTGTATTAGCTTCATTAGTGCTCAAATTGTTATTACATGCATCTAATGCTCTTGGAACTTGTTACAATGAGTTTAAAACATTCAAATCTATCAGAAATGACTTTTTTTTACTCAATTTGGTTACCAGCTACTTTGGGAATAGCCTCCAACACTTGGTGGCCTTGGGATTCAAAAATATTCAAGTGACCAAAAAGACCTATAGATGACATCTTCTACCTCTGAAACCTGCTCCAATGAGTTCCCAGCACACCAATTAGCCAAAAATGACTATCTTTTTACTCAATTTGGTTACCGGCTGCTCTAGTAATGGCCTCCAACACTTGGTAGCCCCAGGCTTTAGAAATCTTCAAGTGACCAAAACACATGTATATGACCTCTTTTACCTCTATACCTACTCCAATGAGTTCCCAGCATGCCAATTAGCCAAAAATGACTATTCATTTTTGAAATTTGGTTTAGGATTGAGTAAATTATGGCTCAAATAGTTTTTCCTTAAAAGCCTTCGCTAAATCTGGAGAGACTCCAGTTAAGTCCACCAAGTTTGGTGGCAGTTCCGAATTTAGTGGATGTGCCATACATTCCGCCAATTTAATTATGGACTAATTAAATGCTAAAATAATTAGTGGTGCACTAATCCTGCTTAACAGTTGGCCCCTAACACCTGCTTCGGGCGCTTGGTCACATGGGGTGGGGGCTAGCCCCTCGAGGCTTTGTTTTTACTAAACTTTCAGAAGTTGTAACTTTTTCATACGATGTCGGTTTTTCAAACCATTCATGGTGTTGAAATCCTGGAGACAAACTCTGTCCAGTCATTCAAGTCTAAAGAAATTCTAAGCACTTTTATTTTTTTGCTAAAATACTGCTCCCTGATCATTCCTCCCCACTAGAAGCCTTTTGGACCCCAAAATCTCTCTTGATCATTGATTATGTTGATGAGGGGACTATTCCCTCATCCTTCCAGTCTTTATCCATTGAGATTTTCCTAATTTCATCATTTGGAGCTTTTCAAAAAGTCAAAATTTTCCTTGATTCTGATGACCATCTATTGTTGTCTTTGACACCGTCATGCTACAATATTTCTGAATTTGCAGAACAACAATCTAATTTTGCAGAAAACATCTTCTTCCTACATCTTGTTCCTACCTTGGTCAATAATCCAAGGAAACTTGGAATCTTTCTCACCTTGCACTTTGTCTCTATGGTGATTTTTAGCTGCTTTTGCCTTGTACTTGAGTCGATTCTTGCCCAAGTTTCTTCGCCATTGTAATGTGCCTTTTGGAAACTAGCAATGAACGTTTTTGAAACCCATGCCTTATTTTCCAAGCTTCTTTGTCCTCTTCTCTTTGACCTTTACAACTTCTTGCATCGACACCTTGTTTTCAACACCGCTCAACACCAATGTTGGCTGTTCAAATGTTTTTCACCTTCTTTCAAAGGAAACCTGTTATCATTCTGAAACAACTCATTACAAATATAAGCATCTTTATGAAAAGTATGATTGAAAACATCTCTTTGTTTGATCATCAACGATGTCAAGTTCTGACTTGCATTCAGTAGCCTCTTCATTTGCCCTGCATTAACTAAATAAATGTTCAGTTTCTTGCGATGAGCTCTCACAATATACTTCACCCCATGTTTAAGCAAATGATATTTGTGCTCATAGCGATGAAACACCTCTTTCTTGTCATACAAATATGGACTTCCCAAGATAATTCCAGAAATGTCAAGTGGAACCATGTCTAACTCGACTTCATCAACAAAGTTTGCAGTAATAGCAAATCTAAAAATGCATTTCCTTGAAACTTGTAAATTGGCATCCTTAACTATCCAACTCAAAGGGTATAGTTTATGATGTGGTACGGTTTCAATTTTAAGCTCTTTAACTAAGTCTTCTGAAATCAGTTTTTCTTGTGATCCACTATCAAAGAGTGCATCAATCTTGGTATGATTTGAGATTACTCTAACAATGAACAACTCTTCCCTTTTGTCTTCATTTGGAGTGTTGTTGTGACTATTTGAGGAACTAGTGCTTTGAACATGTTGACCTTTCAAACCCATAGCTGTAATTTTTGTCTCATCTCCTGAATCTAACCCTAAGTCTTTTTCAGCTATAGCAATCATTTTTCCCTTCTCTTTGGCTTTCAATCTTTCTGGTTTTAATTCTAGATGAAATTGCCAACAATGGTCTTCATCATGGCCAGTCTTTGAACAATTTTTTCATGTGATTTTTTTTTTTTAATACTTGCATTCTTCTTTCCCTTCCACTTTCCTCCCTTCTCTTTTCCCTTACCCTCACTTTCACCTTTCTCCTCTATGTTTTGTTTTCCCTTTTCCTCAAGATGCATGGCTTGCACACATACCTCATCTAAGTTGCTTGGGTTAAACATAAGGATAGTATGCTGCAAATGGGAATGTAAACCTCCAATATATTTCAAGATTGTGTCTTGTGAATTTAAGTTTACTCCTAACAATAAAGCCTTCTTCCTAAACTCCTGAGTGTAGTCTTGGATAGTTTGGCTTTTCAGTTGCCTAAAGTTCTGCCAACTCATGATGGCTTTTTGCATATAAGCTAAAGGATAAAACTGTCCTTTAATTGCAGAAACAAATTCAACTCAAGAAATGGATATATTACCATGGATTCACATTTCCTCTTGAGTCTTTGCTTCCCACCAAACTAATGCAGCTCCTTCTAGCCTCAGTGAAGACATTTGGATCTCTATGTCATCTTCTTCAAGGTTCTTAATTCTGCAGTATACCTCCAACTGTCGAATCCATTTGTCCAACATTCTGCAATCACTTCTCCATTGTATATGGGAAGTTCGAATTTTATGTCCAATTTCAAAAATGGAGTTTTTCCTTTTGGGGTTTTGGAATAAGTATGGGCAGTGGTGGTAGTGGAAGATGATGCTATGTGAGATGGCGAAGATGATGAGGAAGATTATGAGGATGGTGGAGATGGAGGTGGCTTTCCACCATTCCCTTTGGAATCCTTCTTTTCATCTTTTTTGTTCTCTGAGCTTCCTTCTCCATGTGGAGGTTTAGAACTCTCTCCAACCATTCTAGTGTTCCTCTTTTCATAGAGGACTTTAACCATCTCATTCAAAGTATAGAAAGATTTCTTGAATTCTTCCTCTTCTAAAGAGGGACCTTCATGCTCTCTTTCTCCAAACATAATGACTATGGATTCAGGGTCATAAATTTCTACTAACTGTACCTCTTTAATCACTTCAACCTCTTGTGCAATCTATGCCTGTTATATCTGAATTGATGGAGATGGAACTTGAGGTGATTCAGGTGTTTCTTTGAGTGGTCCTTTAGGTGAGGATTGTGCTTTCTCAGCCTTCTTCCTCCTTGTCCTAATCTCAGGACTAGCTATTTGTAGCTTCCCTTCTCCTCTCTGCAACTTCAACCTTGTAATGATAACAACAATTGTAACTATTAAACCATTCAAGCAAATCAAGCAAACAACCTTGTGCTCTGATACCAACTTGATCTGAAATTGATTACTAGTTAATTCTATGCCATTATCATTTCCAGATATAAAATTTTATTTGCTTTGGTTTGCTTATCCAACAAGAATCTATCTATGAGCATGTGATTGTCAATTCAAAAAACTTGGTGAAATTTAGTGTTTTCCATGAACTTAAAAGCATGAATTAAAATGGATGAACAACAACATATAAAAACACAGCAAGCACAAATAACATATCTCAATACACAAATTTTAATTGAAGGAGTTCACCCATCCTGGGCTACATCTCCTTGGTCCAGCTTCATAGTGTGAGCCTTTTTATTAGCTTCAATAGGTCTCAAGTTGTTGTTATATGCATCCAATGCTCTTGGAACTTGTTCCAATGAGTTTAAACATTCAAATATAGCATAAATGACTATTTTTTACTCAATTTGGTTACCAGCTACTCTGGGAATGGCCTCCAACACCTGGAGGCCCTGGGCTTCAAAAATCTTCAAGTGACCAAAAACGCCTGTAGCTGGCCTCTTCTACCTCTTCTACCTTCTCCAATGAGTTCCCAACATGCCAGTTAGCAAAAAATTACTATTTGTTTAATCAATTTGGTTACCAACTACTCTGGTAATGGCCTCCAACACCTCGTGGCCCCAGGCTTCAAAAATATTCAAGTGACCAAAAACACCTATAGATGACCTCTTCTACCTCTGCAACCTACTCCAATGAGTTTCCAACATTCCAATTAGTCAAAAATGACTATTCATTTTTGAAACTTGGTTGAGAATTGAGTAAGTTATGGCTCAAACAGTGTTTCCTAAAAAACCTCCACTAAATCTCGAGAGACTCCAGTTAAGTCCGCCAAGTTTGGTGGCAGTTCCAAATTTAGTGGCTTTGCCATAAATTCCGCCAACTTAATTACGAATTAATTAAATGCTAAACTGATTAGTGGTGCACTAATATAGCTTAACAGTTGGTCCCTAGCTCCTGGTTCGGGCGCTTGGTCACATGGAGTGGGGGCTAACCCTGTGGGGCTTTATTTTTACCAAACTTTCGAAAGCTCTAACTTTTCCATACGACGTCGGTTTTTCAAACTGTTCATGGCATTGGAATTTCGGAGACGAACTCTATCTATTCATGCAAGTCTGAAGCAATTCTGAGCACTTTCATTTTTTTAGCTAAAACACTGATCCCTGATCAAGGTCTTCTTCAGTTTTAGATGATTTGACACTTCACCTGGAAACCATTTTTCCAAGAAGGTCACTTCATCGCCCCTAAAAATCAACTTTCGTCATAAAGCAACACTTGCACTTTGAGGTCCACCTCCTTTAAACACTTGTCATACCATATTTCAATTATCGTCATGAGTAATCATCAATCACTCATGTTTTCATGGTCCCCATTGGGCCTAGTCTGTGTGGCAGCATCATTGAGTCACCCTTGTTCAAAGCATCTACGATGAGTCACCCTTGCATCCTTGGAGTATATTTCATGTTCCGTCATATCATGTCACAGTATTGCATCCATATTTTCATATCGTTCATCCTGTGTTGCCCATTTTGGCCTCCAGTCATATTGTCCCCATCCCCTCCGGAGTTGAGTCAGTTGCTGCCAGGTCAACCATGCACTTTATGCTCTAACAAGGGAAGTCATCTGTTTGTCCCTCAGTCCCCTTTTCTCCATTATCCTTGGTGACATTCCATCAGTCACATTACTATTTTCCCTCGTAATTTAGTTGAGGATCCTCATTGCCTCATCTATTGCGGGCCCTATTATGTCGACATCAGCTCATTTATTCTAGATGAATGACCTAGAGGGTGGTGTATCTCAGTTCCAGCTTCCATTCTTGTTCGGCGCCTTGGATTGAGCAGAGGGTCCCATTATTTCCCTTTGACTTGGTCGTTTCATGTTCGATATCCATACACATGATGGTCCAGTGATGCAACAGATTGTACCAGTGATTCCTGAGTGTGTGTGAGATGTTTCAGACCTCATCAAGGGGTGGCCCTTCAGGTAGCCTCCCACATGCCTGGATGCATACCTACTATGCTACAACCTTAGATGCAATTCCGCAGAGTTGATGGGTTTGGTTTCTACCGGTCGTAGTGATCATAGCATGCACGTCTCCTCCAATTGATCCATTCAGTTTTGCAGAGCCCTTGCTTGTTCAGCAAGGCTTCTTTGGTTGTTCTACCCTCCCTCCCACTCTTTTTTGAGGGAAGGGGCCTTTTATCTCATGTACTCAGATATTATTGTATTTAGTCCTGACTCATGTTTTTACCAGGTGCATTATGTATATGGGACATATTGTATTATTTTCTGGCTTTGTTATGCCAACATGTCATGTACCATTCGACATGTACTTTATTGCTCAATTTCATGTTTCTGGGCAAACCATTATTTTTGTACTAAGTTATCACGGTGGGTATGGGTATGCCTCCCCCACCTCATTGAGTTCTAGTACCACAACAAAAAAGGAGACTTGCATTAGTCTTGCCCCATTTGTCACTATCCTCTCTCAGCTTCAGCTTCATTGGTCTCTCTCTCTCTCTCTCTCTCTCTCTCTCTCTCTCCCTGACTCACATGTGTTGTTTAGTGATTGTGTGTATACAACGTACTTCGGTCATACGCTGATCCTAACACTCGTACGTTGGGGGGAAATCTGTTATCATAAAAAATGATCATCTAGCCTAATTTACTATATGGATAAAAGCACACCATGTAAAGCCAATTTTACCATAGTAAAATTGCTTTCACTGTGATAAATTACCTAGTAAACCACCTTTATTAAGTAATTTATAGTTAAACCCATGAAGAATAATTAAACAAATCACTATTTATTTGATTTTATTCTAGGAATAATTAATTAAACCATTGTTTTATTATCATTCTTTGTTAAATTTGACCCAATCATGAAAAATAAACAGATAAATCATTATTTAGCTTATTTTTCTCTAAGAATAACTAATTAATCATTAATTAATTACTATTCTTTGTTAAGTTTGACTAAATCCCTTATGAATAATTAAATAAGTCATTATTTATTTATTAATCCTTAACTAATTCCTTGAGATGATAAATAAATCATTTATTTATTTATTATTTCTAAATAAAAGTTTAAATATTTTTCCTTCCTAACCAAATATAATAAAATATTCCAAGTAGTTACTCCAAAAACGGGATCAATAATATTTTATTATTGCTCATTATTCGAGAATAACTCAATATTTTGTTATAAATAGAAGGGTTTTCCATTCATTATTCACTTTTGATTATTTGCATTGTTGCACTCACTGTTGTAACTCTTATTATTTTTATTGTCATACACCATATTTTTGTTGGGTTTTCACATTATAGAGGAGAGAAACTCTACACAAGTTGAAAACATTTGAGGATAGCCAAGAACCCATCCCGTAGAGGGGACTAGTAACATTTATCTTTTATCTTCACAGGTGATACAATAAAATTATTCTTTACATATCTGGTTTCCATTGAATGATTGAAGTTATTACTCTTTCTTTTTGTTGTTTAACTATGATTGTGGCATATATCCGAACTTTGGCAGGTTTTGTTTCTATCACTTGTTGCAGATCTACAATATTTAGAAGTGATTCATATTGTTGACATTGTTTTTCATCCACAGTATTAAGTGGATTCTTTTTGTACATCATTGAGAAGAAAACACTACAACAAAATTGGTGACTCCACTGGGTTTTATACTTCAAATCTAGAAACATGGGTGACCTTTAGTTTCAAGATTAGGGTTTCTTCTTTTTTCAATTCTCTTAATGTTTCATAGTTTTTTAACCCTATACTAGATAAATTTATAACTTCTGCAAGGTTTCAGGTCATTTTTGTAGGTCACAGGAATTAGTTGCGACAAAGGTGACATCTTTTTCCGAGATCTGTCGACTAGGATCCACAGAACAGAAATCATAGTTTTTCACCCAAAAGGTGCGATGTGGGCTCCAAAATGCACCTTTCAACCCAAAAAGTGCCATCCCTACAAAGAAACAAGTCAGTACATACGATTTCTAGGTTTTAGGGTTTTTCTCAGATATGTTTCTGGGTTTTGCAGAAAGTTGTCTGTTGGGTTGTCTGACCTCTATCGCATCTAACTTAGGCCTTGATCCACTATGATTTACTCATCGAAGTCAAATTTAGCCTCCCCTAGGGCTCCTAGTACGCTTCCACCTTTCTAGGAGGAGTTTAGCTAAGTGAGTAATCTAAGTTTCTCCATCACTTTCAGCCACATTTTCCAAATTTGTACCCTTTTGTTTCAGATATGTTAAGATAGGTTGTTACCATCCATATTTTCACATTTCAACTTATTTGGTCATTTGCCTTAGGGTCCCATTGGTTGCTCTAGGTGTTTCACCCATCTCCCTATAGTTTACCAACAATCCCCCCTCTGGTTTTTTGCTATTGTTGCATCATTTTCTAGCAGCTTAGTGTCACATGATCCCAGTCACACCGACATTTAGATCTCTTGACTTTTTTAGTGTATTCTTCCATTGGTTTAGCCACCAAGTAGTATAGTGTTTTCAAACCCAGTTTTGGTGGGGTTTATTTAATTATTTTTCTGTTCATTTTGTCTTATTTATTTCAGTTTATTTTTAGAAAGCTTTTTGTTTTTACAAACATGACCTCGACTTAATCAATTAATACACTTGCAAACACAAGCACATATTAAGTGAAGGGTGCTTGGTTTACACCACCAAGCCAAGACTTAACATAATAAATTTACCTCCCCGCGTCAAGACAAAGATATACTGTTGACCTCCCTTCACCATTCTATGCCATGTGTTTCCAACCAACATTGCACCACCAAAGCATTTATTGCAGAGACTATAGGCTTTCATCCCCAGTTTCTACTTGGGAATATTACCCCTCCCCATATGGTTCAATTTTGAAGCCCTCCAAGTCCCCACACTAACTCTTCTCGTGATTCCTCATCTAATTCCGAGCCTCCTTCACTGCATATCATCACCATGTCTGGACACACAACTGGTGGAGGAACCCGACCTAGTTTTAGCTCTAATTCAATCTCAGTGGTCACATCAAGCATAAGAGTCTTAGGAACAACTCTGGTAGCCCCCATGGTCCCTTTTATGGTTGGGCTAAGTCCACTATATTTTCACCAGTTGATAAGCGAACCCATACACCATGATGTTGGTTGGCCCTCTATGCTGACTAAGCTTCCTTCAGACATCTTGAAGTTTGAGGGTAATGTTGGAGAGGATCCTACAAACCATGTCCAATCCTTCCACATGTGGTGTTTGTCCAACACCATAACCAATGACTACATTCATATTTGGCTCTTTCAACGCACGCTCACTAGAGATGTTGTAAAATGGTATGTAGACTAACCATTTGCATCTCATGTCATTTTCATGACGCTTGCTAAAGCGCTCCTTTCATATTTCCAGTTACCTATCCGGTACGACACTAGTACGAGCTATTGACCACATTTCATCAGTCCTCTACCACTCTCCTTTCTAATCATGTTCAAGAGTGGCGTCAAAGGAGGAGCACATGTTGTGCCCTGCTTTTCGATGACCATGTTTATCTATATTGGCTTCTTAGGAGCATTTTATGCCCCATTAGAAAACATGTTGCATCCCATTTTCCGCGGACCGAGGATGAAGCTCTCAAAACCACCCTAAGATGTGATCTGATTTGCATAATTTGGTTATTTCTATACCATCACTGCAGAACTCTGTCGTCATGGAATTTTCAATACACTCGGGGCATCTCATGCCACTGATGGTATCGTTGGATCTCGTTCACAGTCTTTTCCATATACTCAACAAAGTTATGACTACTTGTAGGGGGCACTAGTTCCTCCAACACTTCTGCCCCTCCTACTAGCAACATGTTTCCAGGGCCCCAACTCGTCTATAAAAATGTTGCTCCTCCTTATGCACAGCTAAGTGCTCCAACCCCTCAAGCATTAGTGCCACAACCTCCCATGCATCCTTAACCCAACGGCCACTGCCCCCTAGGGTCAAGTGTTTTCATAGTAGAATGCTACCAATCCCCAGAATTCAAAGAAAAAGAATAAGGGGAAGGGTAACAAGGGTAACCAGGGTAATCAAGGTAGCCAACCTAGTGAACCCCAAGGAAACCAGCCTAACACCAATAACCCGCAACAGGGCGGTTAGCCCAAGTAGAAGAAGGCTATTCGTACGAACAAGCCTTGTGCATTTTGTGGTGTACATGGCCATTATACACATGAGTGTCCCCTTTTACCCCAGATGTACCAAATTTGGAAAGCTCGGGAAGCTTCTAGAGGTCAAAAATTGCCTCTGAATCCTACACCATTTCAACTAGCAGTGCTCACAAATCCTTTCCGTCAACAAGCATTTGTTGTTGCTCGACCTCAGCCAGGGCAAGCAGCCCATCCCCCCTAACCTTATGGTCTTGGTGACTATCAAATCATCATGATAGATTCTGACAAGGTCAATACCTCTGATCCACAATGAGCTCGTCAACACTTTATTGTTACCATCTCAGTTGAGTCATCCAGTTCCACACGCTCAGGACCTCCTCCATCTATTTCTACCTCTCCTGTGTTCCCACCAAGAACCATTCCTCCAGGTCTTAACCATCGAGGAGCTATTCCACTGGGACATTTCCCCACATGATATATACCTTTCTTATTTCCACCTCTGGGAGTATTTTCCTTCTTTGTCATGGCTTTGCTATTCCTTCCTAACATGAATTTGGTGATCCCATTCTGGTACATTGATCCTTGAGCAAATACTCTACATGGTCAGCTTAAATACCATATCACGCTTTGACCTAATTTCAACCGGTCCCTATGACCCCTGCCGCTACTCTAGTTCCATCACAACCTCAACATGAACCCACCCTTATTGTCAAAGCATCCGGACAGGAGGGAAAAGATAAGAGAGATGAACCTAAGGACAAGGCTCCCTAAGCTTCTCAACCCCCAAAGACCCAAATATGTCACATCCATGCACTTTGTGTGAAGTTGTTGGGCATGCCACCAATAATTCTCCTAAGATTCCTCGACTTAAATGTTTGGTTTATGAAGCATTCCTTGAGTCAAATATCTCAGAAGTCCATGTTAACTTGTCGTGCCCACCCAAGAAACTCATAATGCTGTGCACAAATCACCCTCTTTCCTTGTGTGATTATTATCCTAAGTATTCCCATTATTGTCATCATCTTGACAAATTTTGTGATTTTCTTCAGGTGCTTTGGGAATACAAGACCACTCGTAGTGGAACACCTACTCCTCTACCTGTGATTTTGGTACCACTAAACCACAATAGGAGGACTCTAGTCCCACCATCATGATCTCTCCCCCCGATGTTGAGATGAGAGACTCCATGGGCCATGTCCTTTACTTTTCTTCATCCTTGAGTTCCTCATAGCCAAACCTTCTTAGGTTTCTATGTGTGCTTCTATCGAACACCTTTCAATAGAATCCTAGCTCTCAACATTTATAGATCCTCCATCTACCATCTAGTCGTCTACCATTCAAGATGATGTGTATGTGAACCTTCTTTCTCAGGATGATGCATTAAGTATCGTCGTCACATCATGTAGTCAACATTATTCTCATCCCCCCATCTTCCATTTCAATGAGGACATCATGGAAGCCATGACTTCCCCTAATTATCCTTGGAACGATATGCACCATCGTGTGTACTTCCTCCCATATTTGAAGTCAATAGCTCTAAATATATCTGGTATTCCCATAGTGTACTGGGGGGTGCATAGGGCCCTACATATCCTTATCATCCTTTGGAGGATATCATGCCAAGTTCGGCTGAGATGCTTGAATCCCTTTTTCAAGCACTCGAAGCATAATGGTTCTCCAAAAAATCCTTTTGCTAGGGGGCATCATTCCAACCTTTGCATATCAAATTAGTCCCCTCCATCACATATGCTTGCGGGTAGTATCCCATGCTTGGGGCATGATGGCTTTCCCTCGGCCATTGATTAACATAAGTCTCAGCCTAGATCCCATTGGATCTAGGCATGGTCGATTATCCTCCCACTCCTTGGATAGTCTGTCCTACCAAAATCTCGGGTAAGCCATATGTACATCACATATTGTAGACATTTGATACCATATCTTCAAATATTCTACTCTATGTCCACATAGTCCCCATGTTTGACTTAGTGGGCGAGGATGATTCTATACCTCCTCTAGTAGTTCATTCTCATTTTCCTCTTCCCTTAATTCTTCACCAGGAACCATCATTCCAAGAAGCATTAAGGCCATATTTAGACAAGTAAGGCTACTTTCCTGAAAGTCATAGATCTCGATTCCAATGGTCAGTTTTTCTACTACGATCTCCACAATATTTAGGGCTTCTCCTCCTCTCAAATTGGAGGGAAAACACCCCTTTATAGGAAAACGCATAGTTTTTCTATCACTTATTGTGACCATACCATAGCTCAGTTTGATGAACCATCAACACCATTGGAAAGCTCTCACCAAGTGCTATAATCAGTCTTCCTCAATTTTTGATTATTTGACACTTCATGTGGAAACCATTTTTCCAAGAAAGGTCACTTCGTCACCTCTCAAAATCAAATTTCATCATAAAGGGACACTTGTACTTTGATTTCCACGTCCTCTTAATACTTTTCATACCATATGTTGACTTTCATAATGAGTAACCATCATTTACTCATGTTTTGATGGTCCCCACTAGGCCTAGTATGTGTGGTAGCATCATCGAGGCACCCTTGTTCAGAGCATCCACGATGAGTCACCCTTGCATTCTTGGAGTCTATTTCATGCTCCATTATATCATTTCATAGTATTCCATCCATACTTTCATATCGTTCATCCTGTGTTGCCCGTTTTGGCATCCAGGCATATTGTCCCCATCCCCTCTGGAGTTGAGTCAGTCGTTTCCAGGTCAACCATGCACTTTATGCTCTAACAAGGGAAGTCGTCTGATTGTCCCTCAGTCCAAATTTTCCCCATTATGCCTAGTGTCATCTCGTCAATGACATTACTATTTTCCCTCATGTTTTAGTTGAGGATCCTCATTGCTTCATCTATCGCGGGCCCTATTTTGTCGACCTCATCTCATTTATTCAAGAAGAATAGCCTAGAAGGCGATGTACCTTAGTTCCAACTTCCATTCTTGTTCAGCACCTTGGATCGAGCATAGGGTCTCACTATTTCCCTTTTACTTGGATGTTTCATGTCCGTGATCCATACACTTGATGGTCCAGTGACGCAGCATACTGTACTAGTGATTCCCGGGTCTGCGTGAAATGTTTCAGATCTCATGATGGGGTGGCCCTTTAGGTAACCCCCCACATTCCTAGATGCATACCTACTATGCTACAGCCTCAGATGTAGTTCCGCATAGTTGACGGGTTTAGTTCCTACTGATTGTAGTGTTCATAGCATGCACGTCTCCTCCAGATGATCAATTTAGTTTTCCATAGCCCTTCCTTGCTCATAAGGGCTTCTCCGGCTATTCTCCTCTCCCTCCCACCCATTTTTGAGGGAAGGGGATTTGTATATCATGTACTCATATATTAATGTATTTAGTCTTGGTTTATATTTTACCAAGTGCATTATGTATATCAGACACATTGTATTATTTTTTGGCTTTGTTATGCCAGCATGTCATGTACCATTCAACATGTACTTCATTGCTGAGTTCCATGTTTCTCGGTGAAACATTATTTTTGTACTAAGTTATCTCGGTGGGTATGGGTATGCCTCCCTTGCCTCATTGAGGTTCGGTACCACAACATAAAAGGAGACTTGCATTAGTTTCACCCCCTCTATCCCTGTCCTCTTTCAATTCAACTTCATTGGTCTATATCTCTCTCTCTCTCCTTGACTCCCCTGTGTTTTCTAAGTGATTGTGTCTTTACAATGTACTTCGGTAATATGTTTTTCTCCTAACACTTGTAAGTTGGGTGGAAATCTGTTATCACCAAAAAAATGATCATCTAGCCTAATTTACTAGATGGATCGAAGTACACCATGTAAAGCCAATTTTACCATGGCAAAATTTCTTTCACTGTGAGAAATTACTTAATAAACCACCTTTGTTAAGTAATTTATAGTTAAACTCATGAACAATAATTAACTAAATCACTATTTATTTGATGTTATTCTAGGAATAATTAATTAAACCATTGTTTTATTATTATTCCTTGTCAAATTTGACCCAGTCATGAAAAATAAATAGATAAATAATTAATTATCTTATTTTTCTCCAAGAATAATTAATTAATCACTAATTAATTATTATTCTTTGTCATATTTCACTGAATCCCTTAGGAAAAATTAAATAAATCCTTATTTATTTATTATTCGTTAACTAATTCCTTGAGATGATAAATAAATCATTTATTTATTTATTATTTTTAAATAAAATTTTAATTACTTTTTCCGTCCTAACCAAATATAATAAAATATACCAAGTGGTTATTCCAAGAATGAGATCAATAATATTTTATTATCGCTCATTTTTCGAGGATAACTCAATACTTTGTTACAAATAGAAGGGTTTTCCATTCATTATTCACTTTTGATTATTTTCACTGCTGCACTCATTGTTGTAACTTTCATTACTTTCATTGTCGCACACCATATTTTTCCTGGGTTTTCAGATTATAGAGGAGAGAGACTCTACACAAGTTGAAAATGTTTGAGGATAGCCAAGAACCCATCCCATAGAGGGGCACTAGTAACATTTATCTATTCTCTTCACAGATGTTACAATAAAATTATTCTTTATATATATGGTTTCCATTGGATGATTGGAGTTATTACTCTTTCTTTTTTGTTGTTTAACTATGATTGTGGCATAGATCCAGACTTTGGCAGATTTTGTTTCTATTAGTTGATGTAGATCTACAATGTTTAGCAATCGTTTAAAGATTGTTTGTCATCCACAATCTTAATTGGATTCTTTTCGTACATCATTGAGAAGAAAACACTACAACAATTCGTCTCCCTCAATGTTGTAGATCTCTAATTTTTTTGCTATTCCAAAATTCTCTAGTAATAGTCTTGTTTCGGAACATTGTGTTTACAAAGAGAGCATTCATACAAGTGAGAACAATGAGTCCTCTGAAAATGAGGGAAGAAATGCAATATTAGAAGATAGCCACAATGATTGTAATCAACAATTTGTAGCATTTGGTTTATTTGTTGTTAATAATATGGTGGCATGGTTGGTAATTTGAAACATTCTATTGAAAATGTGGGGTGTGGAATTCCTTTCTTCAATTATATCGTCAATATCATTAGTCCTCTAGAATCTATTCATACTTACAATCATGGAACAACACATGTACTTCATTTATATTACCTTTCATAGGATTTCTCATCTCAACCAATTGTAGTTATTGTCTTATACTTCTTGCACAAGAATGTTGCAATGCATATTGGTCGAGAAATAAATTCATAATCAATACAACCTTTATCCATTCCTAAAGTTAAACCTTGACCATTTAATTGGAAAACTTCAAAAAACCCTTAGAATGATTAAATGTTTAATTATGAGTATGAAAACTTGGGTGGTGTTATGGGAAGAACATTTCCTTCAAATGTTTGTTTCCTTGGAAGTTATACATCTCAAATTTTTCTAGTTTTGAAAACATTTCTAACAACAATCTTCTTTGGTAACATTGTGTTTACATAGATATATTTCATAGAAGTAGAAATCATGAGTGCTCTATAAATTATGGAATACATACACTAGTGGAATATAGGAACAATGATGTCCTTCAACAATTAGCAAGATCTCATGTCTTTGTTGATAGTAATATGCTTGTTGGGATGGTTGGAAATTTTCAACATTTTGTTTCCAATGTGGGAACTAGCATTTCTCAACATAGCTTTATAGAAAATATCATTATTCCTATAGAATCTATGCATACATTCTCTCTTGGGACAACCAAAATGCTTCAAGTGAATTCCTTTTTGAATGATTTCTACATTTGAATATATTTTTTTTCTTATTTTATGAATATTTTATTTTATCGTTTTTTGGAGAAAAATATTCTAGTCAATATTGGTCGAGAAATAAATTCACAACCAAGGAAACCTTTGTTCATTCCTCAACTTGAACCTGGACCATCCAACTAGCATGAAAATGTATATGTTTCTTGTCTTTAATTTACTATTCTCTTCAATCATTTTACTTATCATTTTCTATATGTATCATTTTAACATTATCATTTATGATTTCTATAAGCATAACATACTCAACTACAACCCTTTTAGAAGAATGGACTCCAATCTTTTATGGAGAACAATGTTCAGAGTAATTCTCCAATTAGACAAGTTGTTTCACATCATCCTCATCATAGATTTCTCCTTCATAGAGAAAATGCACATACTTGTGATCGTTTTAATAGAGAGATGATTGATGTTCATAAAAATTTTCGGTCAAGGATTAATAACTTGTATATTGTGAAAATGTGCCAAATGTGTAATGAATGTAAGACGGAGAGAGGCTCTCACCATTTCTCTCACTTTAACAACATTTATCCTGGTGAAAAACCTAAAGTTCTAAGACTTTTAACACAATTTGAAGAGATGCTAATAGTGCGAGTTTATCCAATATTGAAAGTGACACATGCTAATATTAGGAAATATAAATATAGTGGGCACACAATTAATTTTGCACAAGATATATCTTTGATTACAAAGAAGCTTCCATTACATGTTGAGCAATGTGATTTTTTGATTGTGAGGAGATATGGCATTGACTACAAATATTAAGAATGTTATGTGAAGAGAAAACATGTGATGGATGCACTGCTTTACAAAATTCACATGGATAAATATTATAGGGATGTGCTAATTGATATGGACTCAATTGCTCCTCTCCCGGAAAGACCAACTGATGCGTCTAGGAGGTTAAAATATGTGGCCAATGATCTCAACTAAATAGGGATAGAGGATGAAGAGTTTGAAATATTAGGGGCTAATTGTTTGTAGTCTCATCCATCATCCTTTCTTTCTTGCTTGCCCAATGTATGGAAGGAAGTGGATCGAATAAGAATATCAATTGAAAATGGAGATTATACACTCGATGAACCATTAGATTGGCTAGATATTTCATCTCCCATCAATGAGTATAATATTGAAGGGTTGTTCGACATGGAATTCCCCACATTATTCCCCACCATTAATGTTTACTGGTTTCATCCACATATTTGTAACATTGAAATGCATGAATATGGTTTACATATACTAAGATATTTTAATCAAACGTTTGGAATCCATCCCCGGTTTCAATATTTTCTGTTGAATTTGATTATGCATCATTATAGATGAGGTATGTAACTTCATTCTTTTTGAAAAAAAATATTCATGAAAAGGCACCTCCAACTATTTAGGAGTTGCGCCAACAACTCAGTGATCTTCCTAACAATAAATTGGCTCAGAAATTAATGCATTTAGGTTCTTCTCTTAGGGTACAAGGGAATATTTGAAAAAAATCCATTCTGAACTCACTGACATGATTACCTAGTTGGGTTGTTGATGAGACCCATCAATAGATATATTTTGAAGCCCATTTTGTTATCCTTCATCCCTTAAACTCTCTTTTTCTCACACTAATTTACATTTTTTAGCCATAATGTTCTTAGTAGGAAGATTAAAGTGTGCTTGTCATATTTCATGGCCTAATGTGGTTACTATGTAGGAAAAAGAAGCATTTTTGGAGATATTTACTATGTTGGGGAACATTGGAGGCATCTAGAGAGAATATAGGATGATTGTCCACTACATTAACTCCTCAACTTGGCTTGACTCCCAGGATTCATCACCAACAACTCAAAGTCCACTAGCAGCCAAGGAAGTAAAGTGCATGTGAAGATCCAAGGGATCCAGATTCACCTATTGTGAGATTTTGGAGGGAAGAAATCCTTCTTTAAAGAGAGGTACCGCTCTGTCACCTTTTTGTAAATAAACAACCTAAGGAATCATTATGATTTGAACTTTTGTTGAAGGTAGAGATAACTATTGAGAGCCAAGACCTTGACACTATTATTTTCATCTTTGATGTGATGTATGTGACTCTTATTTGTTGTTAATGGAAAACTTACATTTGGTCTACATCTGTGTTAACTTTGGAGGACCGAAACCATTGGGTTTGGAGCCAACCCAGAGGCTTTGGTCCCTCTCATGTATTATTTCCTTTTTCTTGTTCAGGTCATTGTGTTTCTTTCCTTTTTTAGGTAGGAATCATATTACAAAAATTGTAGTTGTAGGTTGGACCACCACCTCTTTTTTGGGGAGTATGGTTGAAGAATATACAATAGAAAGTCAAAAACATGTGTTTACGATTTCTTGGAATTTACTAAGTTTTGGATTGAGATTTGTTTGGGTGATTAGTTTCTGGAAATTAGAAATTAGTAGCATTGATTCAAAAATTAGATTAGAGGCATGTTGTAGGATAGTAGATCTTGAAGAAATAAAATTCAACTCACCCTTTCCACTTTCATTAACTTGACTACAATATTTATGTATGTCCTTGATTTCTAATATGCATAATCGGCCAGTGATTTATAGGGGTTGCTACAATCTTCCAAATTCACTTATAAAATCCCATATTCCTCCTCGAAACCTCATACCGCTATCAAGTTCTGCCACCGAAATCATGTTTTCAAGGTTAATGAGTGACACCATGGGCATGAGCATTTATGTAATATAGGCCTCTGGTGGGTCTTAGACTTTGAAAAATTCCTCACATATCCTTAATCATCATTCATCCACCTTCATCCACCCTTCCCCACCTTCATAACACCATCCTTTCCCTCATAAAGCTCTCAGCCCAACTTCTGTAGAAAAATAGGGAAGTGTTATAATGAAAGATGGTTCCTATAACACTTCTTATAACAATCCTATAGCACTACCTAAATTTGACCAGATTCACCCTAAGACCCTAAATCTTGTATTGTAAAATTTAATAATAGCCCCATGCTTTGATTTGATGATTAGGGAGAGTTTAGGACTACTCCAAACCTATCCTTCATTCTCCATAAACAAAAAGTAACAAGTATATTAGACTTTGTTTTGTAATTCCATAGTTGTGTTGAAGATTGAATTCCTTCTTCTCAAGAAATTTGCAATTAGATTAATGATTCTTACAAGTAGAACATTCATTTTATTATTGTGTAAATAGAATAACATAAGTTTACTTCGCAAGTAGTATAGTTTGTCCCTTTCATGAAGTTACAATTAGTATTTACATTTAATGAATGGTATTTCATCTCTGCAGATAAAATACTACTCATTCCATTGCAACCATGATATGCTTTCACATAAATTATCTTGGTGGTTAGATCAAGGAGTGGTCTATGTATGCATTTATCTGATCTAATGACTGATGGTTATAGTCATAGAACATAACTTTATGTGCATATACCACTATCATTATAACACAATCCTCCCACATCTACCCAAGCAACCAGCCAGCTGGGGTAAACATGCAACAAGAGGTGACTATTATATGATTCGACCTCCTAAGTCATGTTAAGGAAGTGGAACTAATGGAAACACACCATCAAGACATTAATCATTAGCTACAGGACCTTCAGGAACTAATCCAATAAGACAACTTTCCTTGCGGTCCCACTGATCTTTTGGACAACTTAAGCCTTTATGATTCCCATGCTATAGGCATGAGAGCGGCCTGAAACTCATAGTATCTCTCGAAGGCTATCCTGTCAGCATCTAGAGACAAAAATTGTTAGTTCTATGCGAGCGGCTCCAGGATTTGACCCACTTTTTCAGGCCGAGAGCTCAAGTTACTGTCCAGAATTCAACCATCTCTTCAAATCAACCAAATAACATGGAAATGGTAGTATTAGAGAAAATAATTATTTAAGACCTTTACTAGATCCCTAGTAGCCATGATAGGCATTTCGTCAAACATATCACGAATATGTAATCTATAGGTGTAAAATAGTTCTAAGAATAGGGGTGTCATACTTAGCTAAGAGTCACTAAAAACCATCAATGTGTCAACACAACAACTGTGATTCCATCCATTAGGTCATATATACATTTATCATTAACTTACAGGTAAGAACATGATGAAAGGCATACATGGCTATTGTCATAAATCACATACATAACCAACATAATAGCAGTAGAAATAGTCATGAAAGTACAACCATATAGACAACATATAATCCAAAAATGCTCATAGAAATACAAGGAGAAATAATATTTCATTAAATATGAAAAATCCAAACTTGGGATGGGACTCCCACATTTTACTGTACTGTAGAATGGCTAATCCAAATCTCTCTTCAACCATTCACCCTTGTGCCATATTACAAACATGAATAGGGATCTCATAGAACACTGCCATATTACAAACATGAATAGGGATCTCATAGAACACATCAATCAAATCTTATCCAATGCTTCCATAGGCTCCATCCAATTGGTCTCCATCTAAGCCTTCTAGGGATTCCAGAGTGTTTTTTACAACCAAGGCTTGTAGGACTAGTAACTCCACCCACAACTTATACAAGTCTTCAAGAGTGTTTGTCTAAGCAGGGCTTCCAGCACTAGTAACTCAACCGACCAAAAGCTTCTAGAGTGTTTCTCCAACCAAGGCTTCCGGGACTAGTAACTCAACCCATGTTGTTACAATGATTCCAGAGTGTTTGCACAACCAAGGCTTCCAAGAACTAATAACTCAACCCAAGCTAAGAAAACATGAGAACCAACAAAAGAAAACAATGAAAATAAACCCACAATCACCATGTCTATCTAGGAAATGGTAAGGCTATGCAATCCACTATCAATCTCGACCATCCTCCATGCCAATGAAAAATCACAACAAAAAATCCACATGCATATGCCATGCATGCCAAAACTAGTGAAGGAAACATATCTACAACTCAGTATCTGCAAGAAAATGTGATGTAGTTGCTGATCCTGATGCCCTCTTGCACTTTCCTACTCTTCCTTTTCTTCTTGGTCCAAAAATCCAAGTGTTTCACACCCTCCAAGAGTGCTTCGAGAACACTCTAAGTCTCCAAGAGGATAAGAGAGAAAGAGAGAATAATGAGTGAGCTCCAAAACTGAACTAACAAAAGGTTACCAACTGATGCTCATAAGAATTTTTATGATTGTGGCCTCTATTTTCTTCATTTCGCATTATTTTCCTTCAATTTCCTCTTCACATGCAACCTGTGACTTTTCAGCTCCATTTTTTCCTAATTTCCATTATTTTTGTAAATAAATGTCCCAACAATTCCATTTTTCCTTTCCAAAGCCTTACCCTTTTCCTTTGCCAATTTCCTTAACCATAAACAATCAAAAGTGATCCCCATCACTAGGATTCTACTAAACATTCAATTTGGAATAAGTGTCCCATCATTCGTGGTTATTATTTTGTCTTTATTTACTTTTATTACATGGAATTTTTACCAAGGCTGTTATAGAACCCTCCCCCTTGGGGGAACACCATCCTTGTGTTGAGATTGCAACAAGATGGTGGAGCTTAGTGAAAAGAGTCGCCTTCACTAAGTGGGCCTACAGGCAAATTATGGCGCAAAGTCTATTTTTAGACATATGGATCATATCTATGAGTTGCAGGATGTTGTTTATGGATGATTGGTCAAGTTGGCAAAAATAGATGGACTTCTATTTTTAGACAACAGCAGTGACACTGTCAAGTCTAATTATAGAACAGTCAAATATTATTAGCTTATAATAATATTTAGACTATGAACTTTATCTTATTCTCTTGGAGCACTTCAGTTTGAGCTACAGATGTGGCACATGTAGTTGTCACAAGGAAATACATTTTCTTTGTGGGTCAGTTGAGTTATTGCATGCATGAATTTAGTTAGAACTCAATCAGTTGAGTTTGGTGGAGTTGATTGTGGAGGCAATGGAGTTGTGTTCATTTTGACTTGGTTAAAATAGTTGTAATTAGTCTAACTGAAAATAGATTAACGATGAGTTGTTAAACTAATTATTAAATCATAATGCAACTAAAGAATACATCAGTTAACTCAATTGCATGTCAGTGCATGTTCAGTTCAGCAGGGACAGGTGTTAGAGGATCAGATTGCTATCAGTTGTGACTATAGTTGTGCATGAGGATTTGCACAATCAATGGGATTGAGTTATGCCAATGGAAATTGGCCAATACCAAGTGATTATAGCCTCTGCTCACGTGATTCCCAGTGTGAGTGATTCTTTTGAGGTAAATATGAGTTTGGTTCAACCATTCTCATCGATTCTTGAGCAGGTATTGAGCAGTGGAGGCAGGAAAGCAGTGGAATAGATTTGGAGATCAGATCTGAGTTGTATTATGTGTAACAGGTGGAGATAGTGCTGGATATTTGTGAGAAGTATTGAATATTGTAATGTTACATGTTCTCAATAATTAATATACAGATAGTGTGGGGTTTTTAGTTGTAAGCTTTCCCCGGGTTACATAATGTGTTAATGTGTGCATGCTCTTGATGTTTTATTGTTATTGATGTTGCTATATTGATGATCAACGTAGAGGAGCTTATGTATTGTGTATGTATTCTGCAATAGTACATGATTAGGATAATCTCCATTGAATATGTGTTTATTATTCAAAATTTCTACATGGTATCAGAGATGTTGATCATCAGATCTACTATTCAGGAAGTGTTTACATTCTATTTCTTCAGGTAGAGTCTGTAATTGGGCCAAGTAGCCTCTGGACTCATCCTTCCTTTGGAAGGTGAGATATCCAATGAAAGCCCATACAGTCGATCTCTGTACAATAAATACCTTGTCACGTGGAATGAGTCTATCTTGCGGACAAGATAGACCTTCCTAGAATCTAATGAAGAACTAATGAAAAACAAACCAACCAGACACTATCTTTCTCTAAATGTGCTTTATAAATAATGGAAAACAAATGTGTTTAAGGCCTACCTCATGTCCAACGCATGTTTGGAGATGCCTTCGCTCCTTTGATCCAAGTAAGTTCCTTTATCGCAAACCTGCAAGCACAAACAAGGCAAACAATTAAATAGCACCTGAATATCCAATATTATAAAACATATTTAACATGAAAGTCAAGGAGTCCACGAAACAAATAACATGAGATACTTGTTGAGAAAAATGAGCCTGATTGTATTAATTCAAAAGAAGAAGAACTTTACAACCTTTGCCTTGACGCTATACAAGCTCCTCCCAGGGTCCAACAAGAAGTCTCCTCTACTTTGACAAGCTTCACTCACTCCCCAATGAAGCCAAAAAGGTATGTGATCTCTCCTCTTAAGCTCAAATAGGAAGTCTTGATTTCACCAACATTTACCCTCAAAAATGTTCAGCTTCTAACTTCCCTAGCCACTAACCCAATGCCTCAATTTATAGTGCAATGGAGGGCAGTTACTAGGTCCTCCTTCAAAGGGATAGAATCCTCCTTCAAAGGGATAGCTCCTCCTAACAAGGGATAGCTCCTCCTAACAAGGGATTAGCTCCTTCTCTTTTGGGATGCATGAACCACTTTGGAGCGAACAATCCACGTCAAAATTCCTTCTAGAAACCTCTAGAATTAACCCAAAGTGATTTTTTAAAGATAAAAATTGTGCCTTTTGACTTTCACAGGGGTACGCACCCTCCCCTTTACATACAGAGCGTAAAATTACGCAGATATTCTGAACAAAAGGTGCGGGCCCGCAGGCAAAAATGAGAGAAAGTGCGGAACCAGAGTTACATTGCTTTTTTGATGCCTTTCTCTCATTTCCAAAGCTTGTTTTGAAGAGATGAGGTCTGCGACTTACTTAGGAGGCTGGTATAGGTGGTGATAGACCCATACCGACTGCAAATAATCAAGGTGACGATATTTTTGTGTAACAGTACAGCGACAGAAACCATCTGTGGCTGCTTAATAAAATTCCGCGAGATTGAAAATTCCTATGAAAATTTAGAGTAAATGTTGTCGTATGTCACGGGAAAAACAAAAGAGAATTACTCGAGCACCTGAGTAATAATGTATGATAGCCTCTTTTGTAATCTATTTGAGAAAAAAAATCAAGAACCTTAGGGCCCATGCCTTTCCCTCCACCAATTTAAATATAACAACTAAAGTGAGTTAACTAGTTTGTAACAACTTCGAGAGACAATCGCTCAGAGCATTCCTGTTGCCAGCCATGCCGACTTGAACGATTGAATCTTGGTAGGTGATCAGCAACACTAATTCTTCCAAAGGCTCTACACGAATCATGGAAGCACCCCACCAAATTTTGAGTATCGTATGCGAGGTTCTCTGAATGAAGGGCAAGTGAAGCAACTCCGTAAAAGTTACTTACCTAAAAGGTACCATACAATGGAGGACCTAGATAGTGGAAGAAACTCTTGTCAAAAAGACAATATGGGCTCAAACATCACTGACTCTAATCTGGATAAAATTTCCCAGAATGGCCCTGCATTCAATAGTTCAATTCATTCAAGGTTGTCTGATACCAAACCTCTAGGTGTTGTGCTGGCTTCAGAATTTAATTCTTCAAAACCCCCTGTTCAACTTTTTATCCCCGATACATCTTCGTTGAAAGCTACAAATTTATCATGTCAAGAAAGAGTTGATTGGATTTCTCTGTCCCAACCCGTGGTTAATATAGACCCTCATGTATTGGGTTTTTTTTAGAAGTTTGGTGAAAATAAAAACTGAATCTTCAGTCTTCTGTACTACATTTAGCAGAGATGGCAATGATGCCATTTGGTCTAAGCACGAGGACTTCAAGGTTCCATCATCCTTCCAAAACCAGACGGA
Source organism: Pinus taeda (assembly GCA_000404065.3). Lineage (NCBI taxonomy): Eukaryota > Viridiplantae > Streptophyta > Pinopsida > Pinales > Pinaceae > Pinus > Pinus taeda. The sequence goes on along the minus strand of APFE030445282.1, from coordinate 26,841 downwards.
TAACCTCAGAATTGCAAAGGTTGGTGTGAGAAATGAAGTTGATACTGATGTGGTTGATGAGGATTACAAATTATTTTTGGAAAATGTAAGGGTAGATGGTCTATCGTATGCTCTTGATTTAAAAGTTGACCAAGATGGCCACTCCACTTCAATCAAATATGAAGAGTCAGAAGATGGATGGGGATTACACAACAGCTTTAAGGACAGAACTTTGGATATTGGATTGCGGGATAAACCTAGAAGTGAGAACAATAAGACCTATATGAATGATGAGAGGCAAACACGAAAAACTAAAAAAGGGCACCTGATTGATTTCTTGAACGAATATTTAACTTACCGATCAAGGGCTAACATTCATAGTCCGGCAGGGTATTTCCTTTGGCCACCATTTCTTTTGCTGAGAGATGTCGAAAATCAAGGGTCGATGCTTCTTCGGTCAGTGGAAGAACCCAGACCAGTTCTGATGCTTGAACAAAATAAGCAATTTGGTTGTAACAGTGAAATGAATGCAATTGGAGGAATAGCTCGAGATATGAGAGTACTGGTGAGGCTTGGATATTTACACGAGAATACCCCAGTTTGCCCACGGAATACATTGGTGTATGTATATACCCTCGTAGATTTGTGAGCTAAGTCTGCCAAGAAGATATTGCAATAGAAGCTATTTATTGATTAATCTTAAGAATTGCTATGATTAAAATTTTACCTTAGGACTGAATTTCAATGCACAGAAAATAAAAGTGCAATGTATGGTTGGAAATCCTAAATGGTATTGCAATAGGTAATGTAGACACAATTAGTTTTAGAGGTAATCAAGCACCTTAGCTTTTTCTTTTCTTTTTTTATAAAAGTCCAAAAAAAAGGCTTTTGAGCTTAAAATAATTAGAATATGCAAGAGGAGGGAAATTAAAGAAACAATTTGAGAAGGGAAGCTAAAAAGAAAGGTCCATAGGTCCTAGAGGTTGAAACCTGGTTCTGAATACCAAGTGTAAGGACCACATCCATACTATATTATAATATATTATTAGATATATTATATTATATATATATAATTTATATATATATATATGATATATATATATATATATATTTCTTTTTAGTTTTACTTTTCTTATTTAAGTTAAATCACAACAAAAAAAACCAAAAGAGAAACACATTGGGAATTCAAATTAAATCAGCACGGTCTAACACATTTCTGAAATTCATTTCAGGAAACATATCATAAATTTACATACATTTAACTAAGACCATAAAGCAACCATACAAAATAATATTGCAACACATATGTATCGTTCACCAGAAGACGAGACTCCACTTGTTTTGTTGTTACTTGTATTACCTTGTTTCCGGTCCCTCCGAGAGTGAATGACGATGTACTTGAACCAAATGCGATGACCCACCGGTTAACCTCCCAGCCTACTCTTTGGGTATCTTCTTCCCCGCAGACCCTCGAGTTGCAATGGGGTTGGACAATGGAGGAATGCAATAGAAGGTAGAGCAGAGCACTCCTTGGCTCAAGAGTCCCCTATCTAAAATCCTCTACCTCACCGAACTCACTATAGGATCGTAATCACTGCTCTAACATAGTCTTGGCCATCTAACAACAGGGTTCCCCCCCCCCCCCCCCCAAAAAAAAAAAAAAAAAGTCCCTTCTCCCATGGCTTGCCTCTTCTTTTATAGGATTCCTCATAGGTGATACTTGGCATGTCATGCATAATTAATTATTTCTTAATTCAATAGCTTGATTATTCACCCACCCATATGTCACTCTCTCATCAAGGGTCTCCCAGTATTATTCACTTAATTTTTAATATAAAACTAATATTTTCCTTACCTCAACAAGATTCCTATTTCTTCTCCTAGTTGCCTCTTTAACCCCCCTTTTTATTCCTTAGTTTGTGTTCATTACTTAAGGTCAATTAATGAGTCAAGATTTGATCCCCTATCTACTCCCTAATTTAACTCAGGTTATCTCTTAGATGGATATTCTTATGTTGGTTGTTGCCACATGGAGGTTCTCTACATTTCTCCAAATTTAATTTATTATTCTCATTTTAATTCACCTTCCTCTTTTCTTAATTAGGTTTAATTAGTTTAGGATTAACCTTTATCCTTACAATTATGTCCCTCTTTCCCCTTTTAATAATTATACCACATAATCTACCTAGTATTTTCCAACATGGGAAGGGTAGAGTTTTTAAGGTAATCTATTTTATTTCTTCCTATGATCCTCTTAACCAAAGTTTCATTTTTGATTTAATTACCTCGTTTTCTAACATCATTTACCCTTGATGTAAATTTACCTAGTTTTCATTCATTGATTATATTTATTACTTAATTTATTTTTAATGATTCCAAGGGTGCCAAGTTTGGTCGTGTCCTTCAAGAACTTCCCTTGAAGTTCCAAGGGTTCCACGCCTAATAGTTTATTTGTGGTGCCAAGTTGGTCGTGCCCTTCAAGAAATTCCCTTGAAGTTTCAAGGGTGCCACACCACTTGCCCTTCAAGCATTCAGTGACTACGAGGGGAAAGTATAGGTGCAACGTCATAGACCACTATCATCTCTTATGTTGCCTCCTATAGTGAGAGTACCGATGTCGGGGATCAAGGAATCCGCCTTGATGTGTGCCCCCTGGTAAAATCCTCATGAGCAACCTAACTTTGGGACCTGCCCTCATGGCATCGTGATCTTCAAGGCGAAGGCGTTTCAACCCTTCCAGCCCAAGTCACGGCGGGAGTGCTAGTGGGTGAGATCAGGGACACTGTCCTACCCCTCCCATGTAGTTCCATCCATTTGTACAACCCCATCACCCATATGTGATTCATTCGGCCAAGCAACTAATCTGTGCCTACAACCATTAACATATCATCAAAATATAGATAAACATATATAGCAGGTTTTGAAATCGACTTAGAATTTCAAAGATAAAATAATATAAATTTTCATCAAACCAGGTGTCGTCAACTCGTCATGTGTGAGTGCCTCTAGTGGTTTCCTACCATACTCAATAATAATAAGTAACCAGGTTTCTTAGTGTTAGTCATTGTCATAATAGCATTATTACCATCACCTGGTCATTCACATCATTGTTCATTGTGAACCAGAACTAATGTAAGTAGCTAACATAGGGAATACATCCATCATGGCTAGCATCATCATAACCTTAATGGAACCATACATATAGATCAAAGCTATCATCATTATAACATCAATAAAAAACGTGTCTATCCTTTATTACTATCACCATAATGATATCAATAGAGAGTACACATAACCATTAATTATATCGTAATCATAATATTAATAGAGAACATACATAACCATCACATTCACTAATAATAGAGTCACGTTTCTGGATCCTCAACCTGAGTTCCTCATAGACTAAAGTATCTAAGATAATGTCATATTAGGGTCAGGAAACTAGAGTGGGCACTACATGTTTTTTCATTTTGTTATTCAACTTAATGACATGTTTTTTACTTGCAATGTACTATATTATGTTTTGTTGAAACATGTTATTTTCTTGCATCATCTATAGATGGTTGCCATTGAAAGAAATCCATAAAGAATATATAAAGTATTGGAAGAGAGAAATTCCTTGGCTAATATGTGAAATGAAAAAGTATCTACCTTTGGCATTTTTCAGTAGACATGAACATTATCTCATACACCAACTTGAAGAGGTTGAATTGTGTAGACCCGTACACACAAGGTCAATGTGGTGGTGGAGAGGCACTTGAAATCATTGAAGGCTTTGGTTAGAAAAAGAGCACGTCCTGAGGGTTCTATCCTAGAGGGATATATGGTATATTAATCCATGTTGTATATTAGTCAGTATCTTCCTAAATTAGTAGAAAATATGCATATGAATCGCATTTGGGATGTGAACTCCATAAAAAAGTTTTGAAAGGGAGCACCTATTGAGGAAAGGTAGAATAAGTAAAGTGAGAGGAAATTAAATATTTGTTGAGATTTATAATACACATATCTGTTGATTTTTATGTCTATCATACTTATTCAATTTTTATTCTTTCATCAAGTATTAATATTAACCATGATAACTAATATTTATTGGTGAATTACGATTTTTTAATCAAGTCGGTCAAGAGTGGGATGCACTACATATGTAAACAATCTTGACTGGATGAAGGTGTGGATTGAAATATGTATACAATGTGATGATAGGTTATCATGGGAAGGGGTGTCTACATTGGTTATAAAAGCTCATCGTAAAGGAGATACCAATATTATGCAGTGGAAAATTGATTTAGTAAATGGTTTGAAAGGTAAACATGCAAGCATGCATTTTCACCTTACAATATTTTGATTATTTTATCAATTATTAATGTGAATGCAGCCGTGTGTGTGTGTGTGTGTGTGTGTGTGTGTGTGTGTGTGTGTGTGTGTGTTGTTTTCTAGATACTTTCCAAGCTATATAAATGTGTTTATTAATTTACCATGCCTTTTGTTATGTCTTTGGCATATTGTAGTTCAAACACCACAAGGCTATGTGGTAGAATGGATATAAATTTCGCATCAAAAAAGTTGGATGAATAGAGGAAAACTTATGATTATGGGATAACCACAGTCTTCCAAGTGAATGGCTATAAATTTCGCATCAAAAAGTTGGACGAATAGAGGAAAACTTTTGATTGTGGGATAACCACAGTCTTCCAAGTCACTAATGTTTCCTCTAAAGGTGACACACATCCACAAGTCTTTGAAAATTGATACTATGGTTATTTGAATGACATACTTGAGTGTGACTTTAAATCCTTCAAATTGGCTACATTCGAGGTTAAATGGTACAGGCTAGGAATGAACAAATGTGATCCTGATAGAACTGTTATTCAACATGATCACTTATTTACGATGGTTAATACAAGGTCGTTTGTTCCAAGACCAAATCATTATGTTACTCCAAACCAATGTGAACAGGTCTTTTACTTAGATGTTCCAAGTAGAGGGGTTGATTATATGTTGTTAGATATGATCTAAGAGGAAAGTCGGTAGAGTATAATGTAGCAGAAGAATATGATATTAAAGAAGAATATGATGTAGAGGAGAAGTTAATTCAGGTGTTAGGTGACGACGTCGAATAATTTGAAGAAGATGTTAATAGAGACAATGTTATGGATGAAGATGATATCAACGATGTACTGTCAGAAGAAGAACTTGAAGAAGTCAAACCAAACGTAGGAGAAAATGTCCTCGATGATGATATAGTCAATGATAAGATTGGAAATGAAAACATTGATGATGATGTTGATATGCCCAATCCTTTCAACATTAATTATGAACCAGATGATACAACTATTGACTTGGATGAAGAATAAGATTAAGGATATCGAAATGTTGAAATGTACAAGGTATGTATTTATATGTTTTTAGTTGATTTGTCCTCTTTCATTACCTTAAATTTTTGTTTTCTTAGTTTGTAGCTATGCTTGATTCTTACTATGTTGCTTTCAAATATTTTATAGTAGATAAATTTGGTAATGGGGAATTGACTGTGATGTTAGAGAGTGGGGGGTAGGGTTGGGGGCACGCATCTGAGCTTCCACCTTCACGTGGTTGGCCTTGTTCAGTAGAGATTTGCTTATTCTTGAAACCAAGAGAATTTCATTAAGGTTCATATCATCATCGCTAATTTAAACTTTGGTTCATCTAACAATTTTAAAGGTTGTCCATTTATTTATGCATTAATTAATTGACCCTGCACAAAGGGTCAATTTAAATTATGCATTAATTTTCAGTTTGTGCTTGAATGCATTGAAATTTGACACAGTTATAGTAGATGCATGTGTTGATGGTATGGGAGGGTTTCGAGAATAAAATATAATTCTCACAAAGAATTCAATAATAAAACAACAAAACTATAACATAAATTTCAAGGAGATGTAATTATTTTATTTTTATTTTTTATTGTCCTTATCATGTTATGTGTTGAACCCCTAGGCTTAGTTCAATTGGTCAAGCACCATAATCCGCTATTGAGAGGTCACATGTTCAATTCTTTCAATGCTCTTGGGGTTCGGTAAATGTTCAATTCACTTTAACATATAGAAATAAGTGGAAATTTTGATTTAATTAATTGACCCCGCACTTAGGGGGTTGTGAATGGGGCCAACTTAAAAAAAAAAAAAAAAAAAAAAACAAAAAACAAAAAAACAAAAAAAACAAAAAAACAAAAAAAACAAAAAAACAAAAACAAAAACAAAAACAAAAACAAAAAAAACAAAAACAAAAACAAAAAAAAAACAAAAACAAAAACAAAAAAACAAAAACAAAACAAAACAAAACAAAATAGTTTGTGCTTGTATTCCCTAAAATTTTACATGGTTATAGTCGATGCATGCATTGATGGTATGAGAGGGTTTTGAGACTCAAAATATACTCACACAAAGAATTGGACAATTAAGCAACAAATTTATAACATAAATGCGAGGGAGATGAAATTTGTTATTATTTTGTAGTGTCCTTACCATGGAATCTATTTAGCCCCAAGGGTTAGCTCAACTGGTCAAGTAAGTACCATCTTTAAAGCACCTTAATTTGCAATTGAGAGGTCACGGGTATGTTAAATTCTAACCCCAAGGGACTCAACCATATTTAAACATATGTCTTGTCTCCTCCTAATTGAAAATATGCCTTGGGTTTATGGATTAATTAATCAACCTAACTTTTGGGGGATAATCCTTAAACCTAATATCCACTCCCTGTTGTAATTTGTAATACCCACTTCACCTTAAACCCTTTGATCCTATAACATTAGTAACATATGGCCTCTAATACTTATTAATTCCCCACACCCCTAACTCGCATAATACATATAACCCTAATAACCACTAAACCCATAAGCCCCAAACCCTTTATAACCTAATATAAATCTACAGCCCTCAATATCAAAATTTTAACACTTGAAGCCTTTATCTCACAATATAACATTTAATGCACTTGGGGAGGTAGGAGTGGGAGGGGCTATCCTTCACCCCGATGATCAAACTGAATCTAAATATGCTTGGGGATTGGGCATTGCGTCCAATAATCACGCTGAATACCTAGCACTATGGAAGGGCACAGAACTAACACTAGCCAAGAATATCCTCAAATTATCAGTGATTAGAGATTCAATGCTCGTCATCCAACAATTGTGGAAGACTAAGGAAATTCCAAGCCCAATACATCCTCCCATTCTTCAAAGGATTATTTTACTATCGAGGAAGTTTCAATATTTTGAGTTTTTTCATGTGTACATGCACCTAAACATGATGGCAGATACAAAGGAAAATAAAGAGGCCACAATGGAGCAAGGAATATTATAATTGGATCAAATCTTGATTCTACATTCACCCATACCTTAAATATGAACAAAAATCAAAATTGTTGTAACATAATCTTCAAAGGTCTTAGCTTTAGAACAATGGTTCAAGCCCTCATGGTGGATCTCTCTCATACATTCAATATCCTATTTACCATAATGATCACAACCCACAATTTGGAGCAAGCATGTTTCATAATACAATGTACACTAAATCTTCAACCACATAGAATTAAGGTGTTAAATCTATGTCTAAATGAGTTCAACAAATGGCATCCATAGGTAGCGAACATTTATAAGAAGTGGCATTGATGAGCCTCGGTATTGCAACAAGAATGTTGCAACTCCCAAGGCTACCAATTTTAATTATCAACCTGGGGTTCATACAAACTTAAGAGGTATCGACATTATATGTGCATCATACAATGTATCCTTCATTTGCTGCCATGATGTAATGGAGTGCATGTATTGAAATCAAATCCTAAACTAATTGCAGAAAATGAAATGCTCGAAATGGAAACCTTAACCTATTGCAAGAAATAAAGTACAAGGAAAGAAATATATTCTAATTGCATAAAGATCATGAACTAAATGTAAAATAAACCTAACTTAACCCTATTTATCACATGTGATGATTTAAACTGACTGAGCATGGAATCTAATATAGAGAGTTCGAGCTGTTGTGTGCGTGAATAAATATAAAATAACTTTTTCCTTTTTATCTTTTTGCTTGAAAAATGTAAATGATAATCTTGCTTGGTTTTTTGGCAGGGTAGACATGTGTGGAGGAAAAGGAGTACAATGGTTCAGATGGCTTGGATGGCAAGTAGGGGTCTAATCTTGGCTTCTAGTGATGATTTTTCTCAATTCGGGCTCAAAAATGGCCACTACAGGTTTTCCTACAGGATGTCTATAGGAAGTACTAGTTCCTACAGGATATCTACAAGATCCCCTATTTTATTACAAAAAGTAGGTTGAAAGCTTAGGAAGTGGTCAAGAAGGTGGAATGGAGCTTGGGAAAGGTGGATAATGGAAGAATAGGGCATGGAGGTGGTGGACACTACCCAGAACTCAAGCAAGGGCTTCAAGATGGGTAGATTCGCTCAATGGAAATGACAATTTTTGCTTTGGCGACATGGGTGGATGAGGCAAATAAGATGAGGTCTCCCTGCAATGTAGAAGCTCCTACAACAACACACATTATTTTCTGCATCTATCCACAAATTCATTTTTACATGGGAAAGATTTATTAAATAATGGAAACTTAGTCTAAAAATCAGAAATTCGAGAACTAGTAAGCTAGTAAATCTATCAAATTCCTAACCTAATCAAGTGCAAATGCAATGGGGTACATTTTGTTATTAAATAGAATGTTTTTGTGATCTAATGCAAGTGGAACCAACTCGATTGAAGCTTGTTAGCATGCTCTAAAAAATAGCATAAATTTATTGTTCTTTGCTAAAAATGACTTCTAGAAATCTAGGTTTGGGAATAATAAGACTAATCCAAGTAGCTCAATGATTACTACGACCTTCCAAAGTTCTTCCAATGATGAAATGATGTTTGTGATCCTACAAAGGAACTTACATCCACCATTTAACCCAATCCTACAACAAGAAATCATTAATACTAAATGCAAAAATGGAAAGAAATAAGAACAAAAGATGCATGTGAAGAAGTGAAAAGAAGAAAAGAAAATGATACAAAAGGGCTCTAAGGCTCCTGGGATGGCCAAGCCTAAGGAAACTCAGAGACCTATGGAGGAGAACAAGATTTAGAAGCTGAACATGACATCAATCTACATTATTTTCATCAATACAATTACATCCTTGCAAGAAAATACAATGGAGCTGTAAAAATAAAAGTTCTTTCCACAAGAAGACTAATGAAAATCTCCCCCTAGAGGCAAATTCGACTTGGTACTTATACAAAATGATTATGAATCATTCCCCATGAAAGGAGGAATCTTTCCCCACCAAAATCCCTTGATTAGTGGATCTCGTTCCCAATACTAGGAATCTGCATTAAATGGCATGGAACACATTCCTAGATTTTCTCAATCGTTGGAGTTCCAAAATTTGTCATAATTCCATAATATCTTGTTGATTTATTATTTAATAGTGATCCCCCTGTAGTAGGGAGAAAGTCCCTGAATTATCTCCTCCTCCAAATCTTCATAATCTGCCCAATATTCTCATAATATTCCACAAAAATAAACAATATTAGGCACAAATATGCAATTATTCATAAACCTTCCTAATGAATATATTAAAGTTAAAAATGCATTATATAATGCAAAAAGAGAGGTTTAATATGCTGAAGGATGGTCGTAGGCCTTAATTTATGTCTAATTTAGAGGCCCATCATACCCCCTGCTAAAAGTGTTACTCATCTTCTGAGCAACTTAGTGACCTCATTGTGCCTCATTCATGGCCCTCGTGGCCTCTCTCTTGTGCTTTCTTTAGTCCTTTATCTTAAGAATCTTAGTTGTAAGTTCTACAAGGACAAGCCCAAAAATCTATTTGTGCATAGAAAAATCATTATTTCTTGAGACCATTAGTTTCTTTCTTCCTCTTATTTAAGATGGTTTCTAATATTTTTCAGTTTGGGAAGGTATTCCACATCCTTATCAACCTTATGCTACCTTGTTCCACCATTTGGACACCTATTAAACCCTCGAAATGATTTTAGATAAGAATTAGGACATCCTGTGGTAATTTCTATCAAAACTATAGGAAAGCCTATTAAAACTATAGGAAACCCTTTTTGAGCATAAATGATGGTCTGAGCCTAAGACAGACCCTCAACTTGACTCCCATGTCTTTATCCCGTTTTTAGGCCTTGGACAAAATCTAGAAAGGGATTGGAGACCTCTTGGAAAACCCCTTTTCATCGCTGTTGTTTGAGTTCTATTTTGATGGTGAATGCCTTACTTGTTTTTGTTGCCTTATTCTTCTCTTTTGTGGCCTAGGTGATTGCCTAATGGCCTTGGAGTTCTCTATTTTGATTAGGTCTCTCTTAGGCAGTGCCATTTTGGGTTTTAACACAATTTGTTCCTTTCTTCCTTCTTGTAGCAGCATTCTACCTTCCTATAGCATCCATTCCTTCTTCCTTCAGAGTCTTCTAACTATATGTGAGTGATGAGAAATGATGTAGGTTTG